>JARYGA010001825.1:0-28235 GCA_030545235.1 Helianthus tuberosus
CGTCGAGCGAAAACACTTGACAACCTCCTAGAAGCAGCTTTTCTTGCCACCAGACCTTTCTCTATCAATTAGGAATCTGATGCCGTCACTAAACACATTCCTTAAATTGTAGCATTTGTGGAGTGTTTTTTTTGGTGTCTAATCCGCATATATATCACCATTGCTCTTGATTTTCTTGTCTGTATATCTCTTAAATGTCAACATATACACGTGTGATTTAGTTTACGAAGATTTTTCAATGCTGAGAACCTCGATCAGAGAGTAAAAAAGGCGTAAGGTTCACAATGGTGTAAAATTAAAATGGGATATACCGGGCTAGGATTCGAGTTACAGGAACATGGGCCAAACCAACCACCCAAGAATGGAATCATCGAGCGAAAACACTTGAAAACCTCCTAGAAGCAGCTTTTCTTGCCACCAGACCTTTTCCATCAATTAGAAATCTGATGCCGCCACTAAACACATTCCTTAAATTGTAGCCATTTGTTGAGTGTTTTTTTGTGTGTGTCTAATCCGCATACATATCACCATTGCCCTTGATTTTCTTGACTGTATATCTCTTAAATGTCAACATATACACGTGTGATCTAGTTTACGAAGATTTTTCAATGCCGACAACCTCGATCAGAGAGTAAAAAAGGCGTAAGGTTCACAATGGTGTAAAGTTAAAATTTACAGGAACAAGGGCCAAACCAACCACCCAAGAATGGAATCGTGTAGCGAAAACACTTGACAACCTCCTAGAAGCAACTTTTCTTGCCACCAGACCTTTCTCCATCAATTAGGAATCTGAAGCCGTCACTAAACACATTCCTTAAATTGTAGCAATTTGTTGAGTGTTTTTTTTTACAAAGATTTTTCAATGCCGAGAACCTCGATCAGAGAATAAATATGGGGCAAGGTTCAGAACGGTGTAAAATTAAAATGAGATATACCGGGCTAGGATTCGAGTTACAGGAACAAGGGCCAAACCAACCCCCAAGAATGGAATCGGCGAGCGAAAACACATGACAACCTCTTAGAAGCAGCTTTTCTGGCCACCAGACCTTTCTCCCTCAATTAGGAATCTGATGCCATCACTAAACACATTCCTTAAATTGTTTCCATTCGTTGAGTGTTTTTTTTGGTGTCTAATACGCATATATATCACCATTGCCCTTGAATTTCTTGACTGTATATCTATCAAATGTTAACATATACACGTGTGATTTAGTTTACGAAGATTTTTCAATGCCGATAACCTCGATCAGAGAGTAAAAGAGGCGTAAGGTTCGCAATGGTGTAAAATTAAAATGGGATATACCGGGCTAGGATTCGAGTTACAGGAACAAGAGCCAATCCAACCCCCCAAGAATGGAATCGTCGAGCGAAAACACTTGACAACCTCCTAGAAGCAGCTTTTCTGGCCCCCAGACCTTTCTCCCTAAATTAGGAATCTGATGCCGTCACTAAACACATTCCTTAAATTGTAGCCATTTGTTGAGTGTTTTTTTTGGTGTCTAATCCGCATATATATCACCATTGCCCTTGATTTTATTGACTGTATATCTCTTAAATGTCAACATATACACGTGTGATTTAGTTTACAAAGATTTTTCAATGCCGAGAACCTCGATCAGAGAGTAAAAAACTCGTAAGGTTCACAATGGTGTAAAATTAAAATGGGATATACCGGGCTAGGATTTGAGTTACAGGAACAAGGGCCAAACCAACCACCCAAGAATGGAATCGTCGAGCGAAAACATGTGACAACCTCCTAGAAGCAGCTTTTCTTGCCACCAGACCTTTTCCATCAATTAGAAATCTGATTCTGCCACTAAACACATTCCTTAAATTGTAGCCATTTGTTGAGTGTTTTTTTTGGTGTCTAATCCGCATATATATCACCATTGCCCTTGATTTTATTGACAGTATATCTCTTAAATGTCAACATATATACGTGTGATTTAGTTTACAAAGATTTTTCAATGCCGAGAACCTCGATCAGAGAGTAAAAAAGGCGTAAGGTTCACAATGGTGTAAAATTAAAATGGGATATACCGGGCTAGGATTCGACTTACAGGAACAAGGGCCAAACCAACCACCCAAGAATGGAATCGTCGAGCGAAAACACTTGACAACCTCCTAGAAGCAGCTTTTCAGGCTACCAGACCTTTCTCCCTCAATTAGGAATCTGATGCCGTCACTAAACACATTCCTTAAATTGTAGCCATTTGTTGAGTGTTGTTTTGGTGTCTAATCCGCATACATATCAACATTGCCCTTGATTTTCTTGACTGTATATCTCTTAAATGTCAACATATACACGTGTGATTTAGTTTACGAAGATTTTTCAATGCCGAGAACCTCGACCAGAGAGTAAAAAACGCGTAAGGTTCACAATGGTGTAAAATTAAAATGGGATATACCGGGCTAGGATTCGAGTTACAAGAACATGGGCCAAACCAACCACACAAGAATGGAATCATCGAGCGAAAACACTTGAAAACCTCCTAGAAGCAGCTTTTCTTGCCACCAGACCTTTTCCATCAATTAGAAATCTGATGCCGCCACTAAACACATTCCTTAAATTGTAGCCATTTGTTGAGTGTTTTTTTGTGTGTGTCTAATCCGCATACATATCACCATTGCCCTTGATTTTCTTGACTGTATATCTCTTAAATGTCAACATATACACGTGTGATCTAGTTTACGAAGATTTTTCAATGCCGACAACCTCGATCAGAGAGTAAAAAAGGCGTAAGGTTCACAATGGTGTAAAGTTAAAATTTACAGGAACAAGGGCCAAACCAACCACCCTAGAATGGAATCGTGTAGCGAAAACACTTGACAACCTCCTAGAAGCAACTTTTCTTGCCACCAGACCTTTCTCCATCAATTAGGAATCTGAAGCCGTCACTAAACACATTCCTTAAATTGTAGCAATTTGTTGAGTGTTTTTTTTGGTGTCTAATCTGCATATATATCACAATTGCCCTTAATTTTATTGACACTGCATCTCTTAAATGTCAACATATACACGTGTGATTTAGTTTACAAAGATTTTTCAATGCCGAGAACCTCGGTCAGAGAATAAAAATGGGGCAAGGTTCAGAACGGTGTAAAATTAAAATGGGATATACCGGGCTAGGATTCGAGTTACAGGAACAAGGGCCAAACCAACCCCCCAAGAATGGAATCGGCGAGCGAAAACATATGACAACCTCTTAGAAGCAGCTTTTCTGGCCACCAGACCTTTCTCCCTCAATTAGGAATCTGATGCCATCACTAAACACATTTCTTAAATTGTTTCCATTCGTTGAGTGTTTTTTTTGGTGTCTAATACGCATATATATCACCATTGCCCTTGAATTTCTTAACTGTATATCTATCAAATGTTAACATATACACGTGTGATTTAGTTTACGAAGATTTTTCAATGCCGATAACCTCGATCAGAGAGTAAAAAAGGCGTAAGGTTCACAATGGTGTAAAATTAAAATGGGATATACCGGGCTAGGATTCGAGTTACAGGAACAAGAGCCAATCCAACCCCCCAAGAATGGAATCGTCGAGCGAAAACACTTGACAACCTCCTAGAAGCAGCTTTTCTGGCCCCCAGACCTTTCTCCCCCAATTAGGAATCTGATGCCGTCACTAAACACATTCCTTAAATTGTAGCCATTTGTTGAGTGTTTTTTTTGGTGTCTAATCCGCATATATATCACCATTGCCCTTGATTTTATTGACTGTATATCTCTTAAATGTCAACATATATACGTGTGATTTAGTTTACAAAGATTTTTCAATGCCGAGAACCTCGATCAGAGAGTAAAAAACTCGTAAGGTTCACAATGGTGTAAAATTAAAATGGGATATACCGGGCTAGGATTTGAGTTACAGGAACAAGGGCCAAACCAACCACCCAAGAATGGAATCGTCGAGCGAAAACATTTGACAACCTCCTAGAAGCAGCTTTTCTTGCCACCAGACCTTTTCCATCAATTAGAAATCTGATTCCGCCACTAAACACATTCCTTAAATTGTATCCATTTGTTGAGTGTTTTTTTTGGTGTCTAATCCGCATATATATATCATCATTGCCCTTGATTTTATTGACAGTATATCTCTTAAATGTCAACATATATACGTGTGATTTAGTTTACAAAGATTTTTCAATGCCGACAACCTCGATCAGAGAGTAAAAAAGGCGTAAGGTTCACAATGGTGTAAAATTAAAATGGGATATACCGGGCTAGGATTCGAGTTACAGGAACAAGGGCCAAACCAACCACCCAAGAATGGAATCGTCGAGCGAAAACACTTGACAACCTCCTAGAAGCAGCTTTTCAGGCTACCAGACCTTTCTCCCTCAATTAGGAATCTGATGCCGTCACTAAACACATTCCTTAAATTGTAGCCATTTGTTGAGTGTTGTTTTGGTGTCTAATCCGCATACATATCACCATTGCCCTTGATTTTCTTGACTGTATATCTCTTAAATGTCAACATATACACGTGTGATTTAGTTTACGAAGATTTTTCAATGCCGAGAACCTCGACCAGAGAGTAAAAAACGCGTAAGGTTCACAATGGTGTAAAATTAAAATGGGATATACCGGGCTAGGATTCGAGTTACAAGAACATGGGCCAAACCAACCACCCAAGAATGGAATCATCGAGCGAAAACACTTGAAAACCTCCTAGAAGCAGCTTTTCTTGCCACCAGACCTTTTCCTTCAATTAGAAATCTGATGCCGCCACTAAACACATTCCTTAAATTGTAGCCATTTGTTGAGTGTTTTTTTTGTGTGTGTCTAATCCGCATACATATCACCATTGCCCTTGATTTTCTTGACTGTATATCTCTTAAATGTCAACATATACATGTGTGATCTAGTTTACGAAGATTTTTCAATGCCGACAACCTCGATCAGAGAGTAAAAAAGGCGTAAGGTTCACAATGGTGTAAAGTTAAAATTTACAGGAACAAGGGCCAAACCAACCACCCAAGAATGGAATCGTGTAGCGAAATCACTTGACAACCTCCTAGAAGCAACTTTTCTTGCCACCAGACCTTTCTCCATCAATTAGGAATCTGAAGCCGTCACTAAACACATTCCTTAAATTGTAGCAATTTGTTGAGTGTTTTTTTTGGTGTCTAATCTGCATATATATCACAATTGCCCTTAATTTTATTGACACTGCATCTCTTAAATGTCAACATATACACGTGTGATTTAGTTTACAAAGATTTTTCAATGCCGAGAACCTCGATCAGAGAATAAAAATGGGGCAAGGTTCAGAACGGGGTAAAATTAAAACGGGATATACCGGGCTAGGATTCGAGTTACAGGAACAAGGACCAAACCAACCCCCCAAGAATGGAATCGGCGAGCGAAAACACATGACAACCTCTTAGAAGCAGCTCTTCTGGCCACCAGACCTTTCTCCCTCAATTAGGAATCTGATGCCATCACTAAACACATTCCTTAAATTGTTTCCATTCGTTGAGTGTTTTTTTTGGTGTCTAATACGCATATATATCACCATTGCCCTTGAATTTCTTGACTGTATATCTATCAAATGTTAACATATACACGTGTGATTTAGTTTACGAAGATTTTTCAATGCCGATAACCTCGATCAGAGAGTAAAAAAGGCGTAAGGTTCACAATGGTGTAAAATTAAAATGGAATATACCAGGCTAGGATTCGAGTTACAGGAACAAGGGCCAAACCAACCACCCAAGAACGGAATCGTCGAGCGAAAGCACTTGACAACCTCGTAGAGGCAGCTTTTCTTGCCACCAGACCTTTCTCCATCAATTAGTAATCCGATGTCGTTATTAAACACATTCCTTAAATTGTAGCCATTTGTTGAGTGTTTTTTTGGTGTCTAATCCGCATATATATCACCATTGCCTTGATTTTCTTGACTGTATATCTCTTAAATTTCAACATATACACGTGTGATTTAGTTTATGAAGATTTTTCAATGCCGAGAACCTCGATCAGAGAGTAAAAAGGCCTAAGGTTCACAATGGTGTAAAATTTAAATGGGATATACCGGGCTAGGGTTCGAGTTATTGGAACAAGGGCCAAACCAACCACCCAAGAATGGAATCGTCGAGCGAAAACACTTGACAACCTTCCAGAAGCAGCTTTTCTTACCACCAGACCTTTCTTCATCAATTAGGAATCTGATGTCGTCACTAAACACAATCCTTAAATTGTTGTCATTTGTTGAGTGTTTTTTTTGGTGTCTAATCCGCATATATATCACCATTGCCCTTGATTTTCTTGACTATATATCTCTTAAATGTCAACATATACACGTGTGATTTAGTTTACGAAGATATTTCAATGCCGATAACCTTGATCAGAGAGTAAAAAGGCGTATGGTTCATAATGGTGCAAAATTAAAATGGGATTTACCGGGCTAGGATTCGAGTTACAGAACAAGGGCCAAACAAACCACCCAAGTATGGAATCGTCGAGCGAAAACACTTGACAACCACCTTGAAGCAGCTTTTCTAGCCACCAGACTTTTCTCCATCAATTAGGAATCTGATGCCGTCACTAAACACATTCTTTAAATTGTAGCCATTTGTTGAGTGTTTTTTTTGGGGTCTAATCCGCATATATATCACCATTGCCCTTGATTTTCTTGACTATATATCTCTTAAATGTCAATATATACACGTGTGATTTAGTTTACGAAGATTTTTCAATGCCGAGAACCTCGATCAGAGAGTAAAAATGGCGTAAGGTTTACAATGGTGTAAAATTAAAATGGGATATACCGGGCTAGGATTCGAGTTATAGGAACAAGGGCCAAACCAACCACCCAAGAATGGAATCGTCGAGCGAAAACACTTGACAACCTCCTAGAAGCAGCTTTTCTTGCACCAGACCTTTCTCCATCAATTAGGAATCTGATGCCATCACTAAACACATTCCTTAAATTGTAGCAATTTGTTGAGTGTTTTTTTTGGTGTCTAATCCGCATATATATCACCATTGCCCTTGATTTTACTAACTGTATATCTCTTAAATGTCAACATATACACCTGTGATTTAGTTTACGAAGATTTTTCAATGCCGAGAACATCGGTCAGAGAGTAAAAAAGGCGTAAGGTTCACAATGGTGTAAAATTAAAATGGGATATACCGGGCTAGGATTCAAGTTACAGGAACAAGGGCCAAACCAACCACCCACGAATCGAATCGTCGAGCGAAAACACTTGTCAACCTCCTAGAAGCAGCTTTTCTTGCCACCAGTCCTTTCTCTATCAATTAGGAATCTGATGCCGTCACTAAACACATTCCTTAAATTGTAGCATTTGTGGAGTGTTTTTTTTGGTGTCTAATCCGCATATATATCACCATTGCGCTTGCTTTTCTTGACAGTATATCTCTTAAATGTCAACATATACACGTGTGATTTAGTTTACGAAGATTTTTCAATGCCGAGAACCTCGATCAGAGAGTAAAAAAGGCGTAAGGTTCATAATGGTGTAAAATTAATATGGGATATACCGGGCTAGGATTCGAGTTACAGGAACAAGGGCCAAACCAAGCACCCAAGAATGGAATCGTCGAGTGAAAACACTTGACAACCTCCTAGAAGCAGCTTTTCTTGCCACCAGACCTTTCTCCATCAAATAGGAATCTGATGCCGTCACTAAGCACATTCCTTAAATTGTAGCCATTTGTTGAGTGTTTTTTTTTGGTGTCTAATCCGCATATATATCACCATTACCCTTGATTTTATTAACTGTATATCTCTTAAATGTCAACATATACACCTGTGATTTAGTTTACGAAGATTTTTCAATGCCGAGAACCTCTATCGGAGAGTAAAAAAGGCGTAAGGTTCACACTTGTGTAAAATTAAAATGGGATTTATTGGGCTAGGATTCGAGTTACAGGAACAAAGGCCAAACCAACCACCCAAGAATGGAATCGCCGAGCGAAAACACTTGACAACCTCCTAGAAGCAGCTTTTCTTGCCAGCAGTCCTTTCTCTATCAATTAGGAATCTGATGCCGTCACTAAACACATTCCTTAAATTGTAGCATTTGTGGAGTGTTTTTTTTGGTGTCTAATCCGCATATATATCACCATTGCTCTTGATTTTCTTGACTGTATATCGCTTAAATGTCAACATATACACGTGTGATTTAGTTTACGAAGATTTTTCAATGCCGAGAACCTCGATCAAAGAGTAAAAAAGGCGTAAGGTTCACAATGGTGTAAAATTAAAATGGGATATACCAGGCTAGGATTCGAGTTACAGGAACAAGGGCCAAACCAAGCACCCAAGAATGGAATCGTCGATCGATAACACTTGACAACCTCCTAGAAGCAGCTTTTCTTGCCCCCAGACCATTCTCCATCAAATAGGAATCTGATGCCGTCAATAAGCACATTCCTTAAATTGTAGCCATTTTTGAGTGTTTTTTTGTGTCTAATCCGCATATATATCACCATTGCCCTTGATTTTTCTTGACTGTATATCTCTTAAATGTCAACATATACATGTGTGATTAAGTTTACGAAGATTTTTTAATGCCGAGAACCTCGATCAGAGAGTAAAAAAGGTGTAAGTTTCACAATGATGTAAAATTAAAATAGGATATACCGGGCTAGGATTCGAGTTACAGGAATAAGGGCCAAATCAACCACCCAAGAATGGAATCGTTGAGCGAAAACACTTGACAACCTCCTAGAAGCAGCTTGTCTTGCCAGCAGATCTTTCTCCATCAATTAGAAATCTGATGCCATCACTAAACACATTCTTTAAATTGTAGCCATTTGTTGAGTGTTTTTTTTGGGGTCTAATCCGCATATATATCACCATTGCCCTTGATTTTCTTGACTGTATATCTCTTAAATGTCAATATATACACGTGTGATTTAGTTTACGAAGATTTTTCAATGCCGAGAACCTCGATCAGAGAGTAAAAATGGCGTAAGGTTCACAATGGTGTAAAATTAAAATGGGATATACCGGGCTAGGATTCGAGTTATAGGAACAAGGGCCAAACCAACCACCCAAGAATGGAATCGTCAAGCGAAAACACTTGACAACCTCCTAGAAGCAGCTTTTCTTGCCACCAGACCTTTCTCCATCAATTAGGAATCTGATGCCATCACTAAACACATTCCTTAAATTTTAGCCATTTGTTGAGTTATTTTTTTTGGTATCTAATCCGCATATATATCACCATTGCCCTTGATTTTATTAACTGTATATCTCTTAAATGTCAACATATACACCTGTGATTTAGTTTACGAAGATTTTTCAATGCCGAGAACATCGATCAGAGAGTAAAAAAGGCGTAAGGTTCACAATGGTGTAAAATTAAAATGGGATATACCGGGCTAGGATTCAAGTTACAGGAACAAGGGCCAAACCAACCACCCAAGAATTGAATCGTCGAGCGAAAACACTTGACAACCTCCTAGAAGCAGCTTTTCTTGCCACCAGTCCTTTCTCTATTAATTAGGAATTTGATGCCGTCACTAAACACATTCCTTAAATTGTAGCATTTGTGGAGTGTTTTTTTTGGTGTCTAATCCGCATATATATCACCATTGCTCTTGCTTTTCTTAACATATATCTCTTAAATGTCAACATATACACGTGTGATTTAGTTTACGAATATTTTTCAATGCCGAGAACCTCGATCAGAGAGTAAAAATGGCGTAAGGTTCACAATGGTGTAAAATTAAAATGGGATATACCGGGCTAGGATTCGAGTTACAGGAACAAGGGCCAAACCAAGCACCCAAGAATGGAATCGTCGAGCGAAAACACTTGACAACCTCCTAGAAGCAGCTTTTCTTGCCACCAGCCCTTTCTCCATCAAATAGGAATCTGATGCCGTCACTAAGCACATTCCTTAAATTGTAGCCATTTGTTGAGTGTTTTTTTTTTGTGTCTAATCCGCATATATATCACCATTGCCCTTGATTTTTCTTGACTGTATATCTCTTAAATGTCAACATATACATGTGTGATTAAGTTTACGAAGATTTTTCAATGCCGAGAACCTTGATCAGAGAGTAAAAAAGGTGTAAGTTTCACAATGATGTAAAATTAAAATGGGATATACCGGGCTAGGATTCGAGTTACAGGAATAAGGGCCAAACCAACCACCCAAGAATGGAATCGTTGAGCGAAAACACTTGACAACCTCCTAGAAGCAGCTTTTCTTGCCTGCAGTCCTTTCTCTATCAATTAGGAATCTGATGCCGTCACTAAACACATTCCTTAAATTGTAGCATTTGTGGAGTGTTTTTTTTGGTGTCTAATCCGCATATATATCACCATTGCTCTTGATTTTCTTGTCTGTATATCTCTTAAATGTCAACATATACACGTGTGATTTAGTTTACGAAGATTTTTCAATGCTGAGAACCTCGATCAGAGAGTAAAAAAGGCGTAAGGTTCACAATGGTGTAAAATTAAAATGGGATATACCGGGCTAGGATTCGAGTTACAGGAACAAGGGCCAAACCAAGCACCCAAGAATGGAATCGTCGAGCGAAAACACTTGACAACCTCCTAGAAGCAGCTTTTCTTGTCACCAGACCTTTCTCCATCAAATAGGAATCTGATGTCGTCAATAAGCACATTTCTTAAATTGTAGCCATTTGTTGAGTGTTTTTTTTGTGTCTAATCCGCATATATATCACCATTGCCCTTGATTTTTCTTGACTGTATATCTCTTAAATGTCAACATATACACGTGTGATTAAGTTTACGAAGATTTTTCAATGCCGAGAACCTCGATCAGAGAGTAAAAAAGGTGTAAGTTTCACAATGATGTAAAATTTAAATGGGATATACCGGGCTAGGATTCGAGTTACAGGAATAAGGGACAAATCAACCACCCAAGAATGGAATCATTGAGCGAAAACACTTGACAACCTCCTAGAAGCAGCTTTTCTTGCCAGCAGATCTTTCTCCATCAATTAGAAATCTGATGCCATCACTAAACACATTCTTTAAATTGTAGCCATTTGTTGAGTGTTTTTTTTGGTGTCTAATCCGCATATATATCACCATTGCCCTTGATTTTCTTGACTGTATATCTCTTAAATGTCAACATATACACGTGTGATTTAGTTTACGAAGATTTTTCAATGCCGAGAACCTCTATCGGAGAGTAAAAAAGGCGTAAGGTTCACACTTGTGTAAAATTAAAATGGGATTTATTGGGCTAGGATTCGAGTTACAGGAACAAAGGCCAAACCAACCACCCAAGAATGGAATCGCCGAGCGAAAACACTTGACAACCTCCTAGAAGCAGCTTTTGTTGCCACCAGACCTTTCTCCACCAATTAGGAATCTGATGCCGCCACAAAACACATTCCTTAAATTGTAGCAGTTTGTTGAGTGTTTTTTTGGGTGTCTAATCCCCATATATATCATCATTGCCCTTGATTTTCTTGACTGTATATCTCTTAAATGTCAACATATACACGTGTGATTTAGTTTACAAAGATTTTTCAACGCCGAGAACCTCGATCAGAGAATAAAAATGGGGCAAGGTTCAGAACGGTGTAAAATTAAAATGGGATATACCGGGCTAGGATTCGAGTTACAGGAACAAGGGCCAAACCAACCCCCAAGAATGGAATCGGCGAGCGAAAACACATGACAACCTCTTAGAAGCAGCTTTTCTGGCCACCAGACCTTTCTCCCTCAATTAGGAATCTGATGCCATCACTAAACACATTCCTTAAATTGTTTCCATTCGTTGAGTGTTTTTTTTGGTGTCTAATACGCATATATATCACCATTGCCCTTGAATTTCTTGACTGTATATCTATCAAATGTTAACATATACACGTGTGATTTAGTTTACGAAGATTTTTCAATGCCGATAACCTCGATCAGAGAGTAAAAAAGGCGTAAGGTTCGCAATGGTGTAAAATTAAAATGGGATATACCGGGCTAGGATTCGAGTTACAGGAACAAGAGCCAATCCAACCCCCCAAGAATGGAATCGTCGAGCGAAAACACTTGACAACCTCCTAGAAGCAGCTTTTCTGGCCCCCAGACCTTTCTCCCTCAATTAGGAATCTGATGCCGTCACTAAACACATTCCTTAAATTGTAGCCATTTGTTGAGTGTTTTTTTTGGTGTCTAATCCGCATATATATCACCATTGCCCTTGATTTTATTGACAGTATATCTCTTAAATGTCAACATATATACGTGTGATTTAGTTTACAAAGATTTTTCAATGCCGAGAACCTCGATCAGAGAGTAAAAAAGGCGTAAGGTTCACAATAGTGTAAAATTAAAATGGGATATACCGGGCTAGGATTCGAGTTACAGGAACAAGGGCCAAACCAACCACCCAAGAATGGAATCGTCGAGCGAAAACACTTGACAACCTCCTAGAAGCAGCTTTTCAGGCTACCAGACCTTTCTCCCTCAATTAGGAATCTGATGCCGTCACTAAACACATTCCTTAAATTGTAGCCATTTGTTGAGTGTTGTTTTGGTGTCTAATCCGCATACATATCAACATTGCCCTTGATTTTCTTGACTGTATATCTCTTAAATGTCAACATATACACGTGTGATTTAGTTTACGAAGATTTTTCAATGCCGAGAACCTCGACCAGAGAGTAAAAAACGCGTAAGGTTCACAATGGTGTAAAATTAAAATGGGATATACCGGGCTAGGATTCGAGTTACAAGAACATGGGCCAAACCAACCACCCAAGAATGGAATCATCGAGCGAAAACACTTGAAAACCTCGTAGAAGCAGCTTTTCTTGCCACCAGACCTTTTCCATCAATTAGAAATCTGATGCCGCCACTAAACACATTCCTTAAATTGTAGCCATTTGTTGAGTGTTTTTTTGTGTGTGTCTAATCCGCATACATATCACCATTGCCCTTGATTTTCTTGACTGTATATCTCTTAAATGTCAACATATACACGTGTGATCTAGTTTACGAAGATTTTTCAATGCCGACAACCTCGATCAGAGAGTAAAAAAGGCGTAAGGTTCACAATGGTGTAAAGTTAAAATTTACAGGAACAAGGGCCAAACCAACCACCCTAGAATGGAATCGTGTAGCGAAAACACTTGACAACCTCCTAGAAGCAACTTTTCTTGCCACCAGACCTTTCTCCATCAATTAGGAATCTGAAGCCGTCACTAAACACATTCCTTAAATTGTAGCAATTTGTTGAGTGTTTTTTTTGGTGTCTAATCTGCATATATATCACAATTGCCCTTAATTTTATTGACACTGCATCTCTTAAAGGTCAACATATACACGTGTGATTTAGTTTACAAAGATTTTTCAATGCCGAGAACCTCGATCAGAGAATAAAAATGGGGCAAGGTTCAGAACGGTGTAAAATTAAAATGGGATATACCGGGCTAGGATTCGAGTTACAGGAACAAGGGCCAAACCAACCCCCCAAGAATGGAATCGGCGAGCGAAAACATATGACAACCTCTTAGAAGCAGCTTTTCTGGCCACCAGACCTTTCTCCCTCAATTAGGAATCTGATGCCATCACTAAACACATTCCTTAAATTGTTTCCATTCGTTGAGTGTTTTTTTTGGTGTCTAATACGCATATATATCACCATTGCCCTTGAATTTCTTAACTGTATATCTATCAAATGTTAACATATACACGTGTGATTTAGTTTACGAAGATTTTTCAATGCCGATAACCTCGATCAGAGAGTAAAAAAGGCGTAAGGTTCACAATGGTGTAAAATTAAAATGGGATATACCGGGCTAGGATTCGAGTTACAGGAACAAGAGCCAATCCAACCCCCCAAGAATGGAATCGTCGAGCGAAAACACTTGACAACCTCCTAGAAGCAGCTTTTCTGGCCCCCAGACCTTTCTCCCCCAATTAGGAATCTGATGCCGTCACTAAACACATTCCTAAATTGTAGCCATTTGTTGAGTGTTTTTTTTGGTGTCTAATCCGCATATATATCACCATTGCCCTTGATTTTATTGACTGTATATCTCTTAAATGTCAACATATATACGTGTGATTTAGTTTACAAAGATTTTTCAATGCCGAGAACCTCGATCAGAGAGTAAAAAACTCGTAAGGTTCACAATGGTGTAAAATTAAAATGGGATATACCGGGCTAGGATTTGAGTTACAGGAACAAGGGCCAAACCAACCACCCAAGAATGGAATCGTCGAGCGAAAACATTTGACAACCTCCTAGAAGCAGCTTTTCTTGCCACCAGACCTTTTCCATCAATTAGAAATCTGATTCCGCCACTAAACACATTCCTTAAATTGTATCCATTTGTTGAGTGTTTTTTTTGGTGTCTAATCCGCATATATATATCATCATTGCCCTTGATTTTATTGACAGTATATCTCTTAAATGTCAACATATATACGTGTGATTTAGTTTACAAAGATTTTTCAATGCCGACAACCTCGATCAGAGAGTAAAAAAGGCGTAAGGTTCACAATGGTGTAAAATTAAAATGGGATATACCGGGCTAGGATTCGAGTTACAGGAACAAGGGCCAAACCAACCACCCAAGAATGGAATCGTCGAGCGAAAACACTTGACAACCTCCTAGAAGCAGCTTTTCAGGCTACCAGACCTTTCTCCCTCAATTAGGAATCTGATGCCGTCACTAAACACATTCCTTAAATTGTAGCCATTTGTTGAGTGTTGTTTTGGTGTCTAATCCGCATACATATCACCATTGCCCTTGATTTTCTTGACTGTATATCTCTTAAATGTCAACATATACACGTGTGATTTAGTTTACGAAGATTTTTCAATGCCGAGAACCTCGACCAGAGAGTAAAAAACGCGTAAGGTTCACAATGGTGTAAAATTAAAATGGGATATACCGGGCTAGGATTCGAGTTACAAGAACATGGGCCAAACCAACCACCCAAGAATGGAATCATCGAGCGAAAACACTTGAAAACCTCCTAGAAGCAGCTTTTCTTGCCACCAGACCTTTTCCTTCAATTAGAAATCTGATGCCGCCACTAAACACATTCCTTAAATTGTAGCCATTTGTTGAGTGTTTTTTTTGTGTGTGTCTAATCCGCATACATATCACCATTTCCCTTGATTTTCTTGACTGTATATCTCTTAAATGTCAACATATACATGTGTGATCTAGTTTACGAAGATTTTTCAATGCCGACAACCTCGATCAGAGAGTAAAAAAGGCGTAAGGTTCACAATGGTGTAAAGTTAAAATCTACAGGAACAAGGGCCAAACCAACCACCCAAGAATGGAATCGTGTAGCGAAATCACTTGACAACCTCCTAGAAGCAACTTTTCTTGCCACCAGACCTTTCTCCATCAATTAGGAATCTGAAGCCGTCACTAAACACATTCCTTAAATTGTAGCAATTTGTTGAGTGTTTTTTTTGGTGTCTAATCTGCATATATATCACAATTGCCCTTAATTTTATTGACACTGCATCTCTTAAATGTCAACATATACACGTGTGATTTAGTTTACAAAGATTTTTCAATGCCGAGAACCTCGATCAGAGAATAAAAATGGGGCAAGGTTCAGAACGGTGTAAAATTAAAATGGGATATACCGGGCTAGGATTCGAGTTACAGGAACAAGGACCAAACCAACCCCCCAAGAATGGAATCGGCGAGCGAAAACACATGACAACCTCTTAGAAGCAGCTCTTCTGGCCACCAGACCTTTCTCCCTCAATTAGGAATCTGATGCCATCACTAAACACATTCCTTAAATTGTTTCCATTCGTTGAGTGTTTTTTTTTGGTGTCTAATACGCATATATATCACCATTGCCCTTGAATTTCTTGACTGTATATCTATCAAATGTTAACATATACACGTGTGTTTTAGTTTACGAAGATTTTTCAATGCCGATAACCTCGATCAGAGAGTAAAAAAGGCGTAAGGTTCACAATGGTGTAAAATTAAAATGGGATATACCGGGCTAGGATTCGAGTTACAGGAACAAGAGCCAATCCAACCCCCCAAGAATGGAATCGTCGAGCGAAAACACTTGACAACCTCCTAGAAGCAGCTTTTCTGGCCACCAGACCTTTCTCCCTCAATTAGGAATCTGATGACGTCACTAAACACATTCCTTAAATTTTAGCCATTTGTTGAGTGTTTTTTTTTGGTGTCTAATCCGCATATATATCACCATTGCCCTTGATTTTCTTGACTGTATATCTCTTAAATGTCAACATATATACGTGTGATTTTGTTTACGAAGATTTTTAAAAGCCGAGAACCTCGATCAGAGAGTAAAAAACGCGTAAGGTTCACAATGGTGTAAAATTTAAATGGGATATACCGGGCTAGGATTCGAGTTACAGGAACAAGGGTCAAACCAACAACCCAAGAATGGAATCGTCGAGCGAAAACACTTGACAACCTCCTAGAAGCAGCTTTTCTGGCCACCAGACCTTTCTCCCTCAATTAGGAATCTGATGCCATCACTAAATACATTCCTTAAATTGTAGCCATTCGTTGAGTGTTTTTTTTGGTGTCTAATCCACATATATATGACCATTGCCCTTGAATTTCTTGACTGTATATCTCTAAAATGTCAACATATACACGTGTGATTTAGTTTACGAATATTTTTCAATGCCGAGAACCTCGACCAGAGAGTCAAAAACGCGTAAGGTTCACAATGGTGTAAAATTAAAATGGGATATACCGGGCTAGGATACGAGTTACAGAAACAAGGGCCAAACCAACCACCCAAGAATGGAATCGTCGAGCGAAAACACTTGACAACCTTCTAGAAGCAGCTTTTCTTGCCACCAGACATTTTCCATCAATTAGGAATCTGATGCCGCCACTAAACACATTCCTTAAATTATAGCCATTTGATAAGTGTTTTTTTTGGTGTCTAATCCGTATACATATCACCATTGCCCTTGATTTTCTTGACTGTATATCTCTAAAATGTCAACATATACACGTGTGATTTAGTTTACGAAGATTTTTCAATGCCGAGAACCTCGATCAGAGAGTAAAAAAGGCGTAAGGTTCACAATGGTGTAAAATTAAAATGGAATATACCAGGCTAGGATTCGAGTTACAGGAACAAGGGCCAAACCAACCACCCATGAATGGAATCGTCGAGCGAAAACACTTGACAACCTTCTAGAAGCAGCTTTTCTTGCCACTAGACCTTTCTCCATCAATTAGGAATCTGATGTCGTCACTAAACATATTCCTTAAATTGTAGCCATTTGTTGAGTGTGTTTTTTGGTGTCTAATCCGCATATGTATCACCATTGCCCTTGATTTTGTTGACTGTATATCTCTTGAATGTGATTTTGTTTACGAAGATTTTTCAATGCCGAGATCTAGATCTGAGAGTAAAAAAGGCATATGGTTCACAATGGTGTAAAATTAAAATGGGATATACCGGGGGCTAGGATTCGAGTTACAGGAACAAGGGCCAAACCAACCACCCAAGAATGGAATCGTCGAGCTTAAACTCTTGACAACCTCCTAGAAGCAGCTTTTTTTGTCACCAGACCTTTCTCCATCAATTAGAAATCTGATGCCGTCACTATACACATTCCTTAAATTGTAGCCATTTGTTGAGTGTTTTTTTTTTTGGTGTCTAATCCGCATATATATCACCATTGCCCTTGATTTTCTTAAGTGTATATCTCTTAAATGTCAACATATACACGTGTGATTTAGTTTACGAAGATTTTCCAATGCCGAGAACCTCGATCAGAGAGTAAAAAAGGCGCAAGTTTCACAATGGTGTAAAATTAAAATGGAATATACCAGGCTAGGATTCGAGTTACAGGACCAAGGGCCAAACCAACCACCCAAGAATGGAATCGTCGAGTGAAAACACATGACAACCTTCTAGAAGCAGCTTTTCTTGCCGCTAGACCTTTCTCCATCAATTAGGAATCCGATGTCGTCACTAAACATATTCCTTAAATTTTAGCCATTTGTTGAGTGTGTTTTTTGGTGTCTAATCCGCATATATATCACCATTGCCCTTGATTTTGTTGACTGTATATCTCTTAAATGTCAACATATACATGTGTGATTTAGTTTACGAAGATATTTCAATGCCGAGAACCTCGATCAGAGAGTAAAAAAGGCGTAAGGTTCACAATGGTCCAAAATTAAAATGGGATTTACCGGGCTAGGATTCGAGTTACAGGAAAAAGGGCCAAACCAACCACCCAATTATGGAATCGTCGAGCGAAAACACTTGACAACCACCTAGAAGCAGCTTTTCTTGCCACCGGACTTTTCTCCATTAATTAGGAATCTGATGCCGTCACTAAACACATTCCTTAAATTGTAGCCATTTGTTGAGTGTTTTTTTTGGTGTCTAATCCGCATATATATCACCATTGCCCTTGATTTTCTTGACTGTATATCTCTTAAATGTCAACATATACACGTGTGATTTAGTTTACGAAGATTTTTCAATGCCGAGAACCTCGATCAAGGAGTAAAAAAGGCGTAAGGGTCACAATGGTGTCAAATTAAAATGTGATATACCGGGCTAAGATTCGAGTTATAGGAACAAGGTCCAAACCAACAACCCAAGAATGGAATCTTCGAGCGAAAACACTTGACAACCTCCTAGAAGCAGCTTTTCTTGCCACCAGACCTTTCTCCATCAATTAGGAATCTGATGCCGTCACTAAACACATTCCTTAAATTGTAGCCATTTGTTGAGTGTTTTTTTTGGTGTATAATCCGCATATATATCACCATTGCCCTTGATTTTCTTGACTCTATATCTCTTAAATGTCAACATATACACGTGTGATTTAGTTTACGAAGATTTTTCAATGCCGAGAACCTCGATCAGAGAGTAAAAAGGGCGTAAGGTTCACAATGGTGTAAAATTAAAATGTGATATACCGGGCTTAGATTCGAATTACAGGAACAAGGGCCAAACCAACCACCTAAGAATGGAATCGTCGAGCGAAAACACTTGACAACCACCTAAAAGCAGCTTTTCTAGCCACCAGTCTGTTCTCCATCAATTAGGAATCTGATGCCGTCACTAAACACATTCTTTAAATTGTAGCCATTTGTTAAGTGATTTTTTTGGAGTCTAATCCGAAAATATATCACAACTGCCCTTGATTTTCTTGACTGTATATCTCTTAAATGTCAATATATACACGTGTGATTTAGTTTACGAAGATTTTTCAATGCCGAGAACCTCGACCAGAGAGTAAAAAAGGCGTAAGGTTCACAATGGTGTAAAATTAAAATGGGATATACCGGGCTAGGATTCGAGTTATAGGAACAAGGGCCAAACCAACCACCCAAGAATCGAATCGTCGAGCGAAAACACTTGACAACCTCCAAGAAGCAGCTTTTCTTGCCACCAGTCCTTTCTCTATCAATTAGGAATCTGATGCCGTCACTAAACACATTCCTTAAATTATAGCATTTGTGGAGTGTTTTTTTTTGGTGTCCGCATATATATCACCATTGCTCTTGATTTTCTTGACTGTATATCTCTTAAATGTCAACATATACACGTGTGATTTAGTTTACGAAGATTTTTCAATGCCGAGAACCTCGACCAGAGAATAAAAAAGGCGTAAGGTTCACAATGGTGTAAAATTAAAATGGGATATACCAGGCTAGGATTCGAGATACAGGAAGAAGGGCCAAACCAACCACCCAAGAATGGAATCGTGTAGCGAAAACACTTGACAACCTCCAAGAAGCAGCTTTTCTTGCCACCAGACCTTTCTCCAACAATTAGGAATCTGATGCCGTCACTAAACACATTCCTTAAATTGTAGCCATTTGTTGAGTGTTTTTTTTGTGTCTAATCCTCATATATATCACCATTGCCCTTGATTTTATTGACAGTATATCTCTTAAATGCCAACAAATACACGTGTGATTTAGTTTACAAAGATGATTTTATTGACAGTATATCTCTTAAATGCCAACAAATACACGTGTGATTTAGTTTACAAAGATTTTTCAATGCCGAGAACCTCGATCAGAGAGTAAAAAGGGCGCAAGGTTCACAATGGTGTAAAATTAAAATGGGATATACCGGGCTAGGATTCGAGTTACAGGAACAAGGGCCAAACCAACCCCCCAAGAATGGAATCGTTGAGCGAAAACACTTGACAACCTCCTAGAAGCAGCTTTTCTGGCCACCAGACCTTTCTCCCTCAATTAGGAATCTGATGCCGTCACGAAACACATTCCTTAAATTGTATCCATTTGTTGAGTGTTTTTTTTGGTGTCTAATCAGCATATATATCACCATTGCCCTTGATTTTCTTGACTGTATATCCCTTAAATGTCAACATATACACGTGTGATTTAGTTTACGAATATTTTTCAATGCCGAGAACCTTGATCAGAGAGTAAAAAACGCGTAAGGTTCACAATGGAGCAAAATTAAAATGGGATATATCGGGCTAGGATTTGAGTTACAGGAACAAGGGCCAAACCAACCTCCCAAGAATGGAATTGTCGAGCGAAAACACTTGACAACCTCCTAGAAGCAGCTTTTCTTGCCACCAGACCTTCCTCCCTCAATTAGGAATCTAATGCCGTCACTAAACACATTCCTTAAATTGTAGCCATTTGTTGAGTGTTTTTTTTGGTGTCTAATCCGCATATATATCACCATTGCCCTTGATTTTCTTGACTGTATATCTCTTAAATGTCAACATATACACGTGTGATTTAGTTTACGAAGATTTTTCAATGCCGAGAACCTCGATCAAGGAGTAAAAAAGGCGTAAGGGTCACAATGGTGTCAAATTAAAATGTGATATACCAGGCTAAGATTCGAGTTATAGGAACAAGGTCCAAACCAACCACCCAAAAATGGAATCTTCGAGCGAAAACACTTGACAACCTCCTAGAAGCAGCTTTTCTTGCCACCAGACCTTTCTCCATCAATTAGGAATCTGATGCCGTCACTAAACACATTCCTTAAATTGTAGCCATTTATTGAGTGTTTTTTTTGGTGTATAATCCGCATATATATCACCATTGCCCTTGATTTTCTTTACTCTATATCTCTTAAATGTCAACATATACACGTGTGATTTAGTTTACGAAGATTTTTCAATGCCGAGAACCTCGATCAGAGAGTAAAAAGGGCGTAAGGTTCACAATGGTGTAAAATTAAAATGTGATATACCGGGCTTGGATTCGAATTACAGGAACAAGGGCCAAACCAACCACCTAAGAATGGAATCGTCGAGCGAAAACACTTGACAACCACCTAAAAGCAGCTTTTCTAGCCACCAGTCTGTTCTCCATCAATTAGGAATCTGATGCCGTCACTAAACACATTCTTTAAATTGTAGCCATTTGTTAAGTGATTTTTTTGGAGTCTAATCCGCAAATATATCACAACTGCCCTTGATTTTCTTGACTGTATATCTCTTAAATGTCAATATATACACGTGTGATTTAGTTTACGAAGATTTTTCAATGCCGAGAACCTCGACCAGAGAGTAAAAAAGGCGTAAGGTTCACAATGGTGTAAAATTAAAATGGGATATACCGGTCTAGGATTCGAGTTATAGGAACAAGGGCCAAACCAACCACCCAAGAATCGAATCGTCGAGCGAAAACACTTGACAACCTCCAAGAAGCAGCTTTTCTTGCCACCAGTCCTTTCTCTATCAATTAGGAATCTGATGCCGTCACTAAACACATTCCTTAAATTATAGCATTTGTGGAGTGTTTTTTTTTGGTGTCCGCATATATATCACCATTGCTCTTGATTTTCTTGACTGTATATCTCTTAAATGTCAACATATACACGTGTGATTTAGTTTACGAATATTTTTCAATGCCGAGAACCTCGACCAGAGAATAAAAAAGGCGTAAGGTTCACAATGGTGTAAAATTAAAATGGGATATACCAGGCTAGGATTCGAGATACAGGAAGAAGGGCCAAACCAACCACCCAAGAATGGAATCGTGTAGCGAAAACACTTGACAACCTCCAAGAAGCAGCTTTTCTTGCCACCAGACCTTTCTCCAACAATTAGGAATCTGATGCCGTCACTAAACACATTCCTTAAATTGTAGCCATTTGTTGAGTGTTTTTTTTGTGTCTAATCCTCATATATATCACCATTGCCCTTGATTTTATTGACAGTATATCTCTTAAATGCCAACAAATACACGTGTGATTTAGTTTACAAAGATGATTTTATTGACAATATATCTGTTAAATGCCAACAAATACACGTGTGATTTAGTTTACAAAGATTTTTCAATGCCGAGAACCTCGATCAGAGAGTAAAAAGGGCGCAAGGTTCACAATGGTGTAAAATTAAAATGGGATATACCGGGCTAGGATTCGAGTTACAGGAACAAGGGCCAAACCAACCCCCCAAGAATGGAATCGTTGAGCGAAAACACTTGACAACCTCCTAGAAGCAGCTTTTCTGGCCACCAGACCTTTCTCCCTCAATTAGGAATCTGATGCCGTCACGAAACACATTCCTTAAATTGTATCCATTTGTTGAGTGTTTTTTTTGGTGTCTAATCAGCATATATATCACCATTGCCCTTGATTTTCTTGACTGTATATCTCTTAAATGTCAACATATACACGTGTGATTTAGTTTACGAATATTTTTCAATGCCGAGAACCTTGATCAGAGAGTAAAAAACGCGTAAGGTTCACAATGGTGCAAAATTAAAATGGGATATATCGGGCTAGGATTTGAGTTACAGGAACAAGGGCCAAACCAACCTCCCAAGAATGGAATTGTCGAGCGAAAACACTTGACAACCTCCTAGAAGCAGCTTTTCTTGCCACCAGACCTTCCTCCCTCAATTAGGAATCTAATGCCGTCACTAAACACATTCCTTAAATTGTAGCCATTTGTTGACAGTTTATTTTGGTGTCTAATCCGCATATATATCACCATTTCCCTTGATTTTCTTGACTGTATATCTCTTAAATGTCAACATATACACGTGTGATTTAGTTTACGAATATTTTTCTATGCCGAGAACCTCGATCAGAGAGTAAAAAACGCGTAAGGTTCATAGTGGTGTAAAATTAAAATGGGATATATCGGGCTAGGATTCGAGTTACAGGAACAAGGTCCAAACCAACCACCCAAGAATGGAATTGTCGAGCGAAAACACTTCACAACCTCCTAGAAGCAGCTTTTCTTGCCACCAGACCTTTTCCATCAATTAGTAATCTGAAGGAGTTGAACATGCGACAGAGTCGATGGGTCGAACTTCTTAACGACTACGAATGCGCAATCAGATACCATCCAGGCAAAGCCAATGTGGTGGCAGACGCCCTCAGTCAAAAGGAAACTAAACCTAAGCATGTACGTGCGTTACTGCTTACTATTCACTCTAGCCTTCCTGCCCAAATTCGTGATGCTCAGGTCGAAGCATTGAAAGAAGAGAACTTCAGGGCTGAGTCCCAGCGAGGATTGGAGAAACGGTTAGAACTAAAGGAAGACGGTGCTTACTACTTGGCAGGGTGTATCTGGGTTCCATTTTATGGTAATTTGCGTGAGCTTGTGACGGATTGACGTGATGTCGTGGTCACATTCAAATTTAATCCAATTACTTACTATTAGATAGCGGTAAGTGGGTATCGAACACAGGGAGTTTGTGGAAAATGTGTTATTTGAACGTGTATTTTAACTTGACTTAACTTAAACTACTTGTAAGAAAAGTAAATTCAAGAATTGGATTGATTTAATAAAAACTAAGACTTCAAAAAAACTTGATGTGAGGTTGTTTATTCAGATGCTAAAAAGTTGGACATGCTTTGGCCTAATAGGTGTCGGTACTCTCATTGGGATTGTCCCCAGGTAGGCAACGGGTCCTTATAATTGGATTTGTACGAATGCCAGCCTAGACAGGAGTTCCCAATTTAACGGTACTTAGCCCTTCCAGTTACTACATGTCCGAGCATATGATATTTCATTTTATTTTCAAAACAAGTTTTAAATGGAATTGCTATCTAAACCAACCTTTAGATACTAAATCTCTATTGACTATAAAGTTAAATTTGAAAATTTAAAATGAGAATTTTGGTTTATAACAATTTAGAAACAAATGACCATCCTAGATTTCCGGTTTTAATTGACATTCATGTTTTAGTTCAACTAGAAAGAACCACATAGACATGGTTCATGTGTAGTTACTTGTTTGTGATAAAAGGGAACTAAGTACTCGTATTCCTAGAACACGAGGTTGTTACCCGATGACCTATTACTTGTTTGTGATAAAAGGGAACTAAGTACTCGGATTCCTAGAACACGAGGTTGTTACCCGATGAACAATTAATTAACATCCAACCCTTAACCCGCCCATGATATCTCGATTGCTATTAACCCCAAGAACGTATGGTTTAGACTATGATTGAAATGTAAAGTAACAAATTACAAACAAATATCAACACACCATAATAAACCAATAACAAGTACAAGTCTATTATTCTAGAAATAAGAACAAGAACATGAATGCCTCAAACAAACCTTCAATCTAGGATGATCATTATAAAGTTTTAGCTACTCATAATATGCAATAACACAACTGAACAAAGTTTGAACACAAATGAAAACATAATGCAAAGCGAATACAAACTGAAAAACTAACGTTTACCGAATTTGGATGACTTAGAACTTAAACCGAAAGCTTCCAAGACTCCCGAGAGCTCCAAGGCACTTCAACTTCACTCCGCGATGCTTAGAACCGACTGATTTCAGTCTTGAGATGTGTTTTTCGAGAGAAGAAAGGTGTGATTTTCGAGTATCAAGTGAAGGCCTTTTATAGGCTCAAAAATTAGGCAAGATGACTAGTTTACGGACCTCAACATTGGGAGTGTTGAGGTCTGTAAGGCTTCTTCAACCAATCTCCTTCAACTGCTCCATTTCGCGACCAGAAAATCGTTGCCGACAGGTCCTTACGGACCTCAACATTGTTAGCGTTGAGGTCCGTAAGAGTGCTTGAGGACCTCAACATTGTGAGTGTTGAGGTCCGTAAGCTTCACCAGCTTTTCTCCATTAACTCAGCATCCTTACGGACCTCAACATTGTGAGCGTTGAGGTCCGTCAGGCTTCTCCAAGGGCAATTTCTTCGTTTTCCGTGACACGTTTTCCCATGTATTGCTTTCCTCATCGATCTTTTATCATTTTCTCGCAAAATCAATAGGTTCTTCATCAGATCCCGCATTTCTTCCATTCTTTGACTCCACCAACTTCTAGCAACCGATCATGCTTTCTAAAACCCGTATTTTGAGCATTATAACACCTGCATATCAAATCATCTAGTGGTTACCAAGTTCAAGCCATTAACCGTAATAAGTATAGAATGTGCATTGTTTTAATCCTTTTAAGGGTTGTCCTACGGACCACCCGTCACATCCCCACACTTACCCGTTGCTTGGCCTAAGCAACCCAATCAAACACTAAAGCGATCAATCATGCAAACCAAGCTAAACGAGCAGTCCTTCTACTAACTTTCAATCATTCCACAAGACACACCCCTCATAAAAACTCTCGGTGACAAGAAATAATAGTACATGATGCTAAATCACTTAATGCGTGTGTGTGTGTGCGACAATAAGCTTGTATAAAAATCAAGTCTCCTCCAATATCTAGCATGCTTATGAATCAAAAGAACTTACGGGTTGTAACGGGGCTATGTGTAAAGGTAGGAAAATAGTGGGATATATATGTAAGTAGTTAATTGATTTGACCCGGTTTTTATTTCTACTATAACATCAACTATATACAAAACATCATAAACCTCTTAATTTCTATTACAAATAATTGCTTCTTTTTGTATCTTCTCATGATTTTCTTTTTTTTTTTTTTTTTTTTTTTTTTTTAGGATAACACTTCAAACTTCAACAATATATACAACAATATCAACATTACATACTAAATTTCCTAAACCGGGTTAAATAAAAAAGGTGAAATTTTGTAGGAAGTAGGTTTTGGGTCACAACCGAATGGTATAAGGCTCAATCATGGCTTTCTAAAGACCAAACCCCCACCTCTCACAATACCAAGCTCATATATGTAAAGTATGAGGTCCAACCCACCAATCCCACACTTTCACACATCCAGACGAGGCTACCTAAAAGTCCCCTATTATTTTCATAAGCATGTTAACTCTAGGATTTAACAAGAATTCGTACACAAGTTCTATTAACACAATACACACACCGCCACTCAACATAAAAGAATATCTATAACAATCATATGTGGCTCAAATTCTCACCAAGAAAAGACTAGGAATGGGTGTCGGTGTGTCAAGTGGAACAAGATCAAGCTTTCGAATTTTTGACAATTTTTGCTTGTATTTACAATTTTTTTTTAAATTCTCAAAAATTTCCCCCTCATCCCCACACTTGGGATACATTGTCCCAATGTATGGTTTTGAGGGAAAGATCGCTTTAAAAACATTATTTTTTTTATTATTTTTTTTTTTTAAAAAACACCACCACTAACACAACCCATCAAACAAACACATCATAACACCACCCAACCGCCCGACCATAAACTTAATCATGAATATATGCAAAGGTGCACAAAATGAGAACAAGACACGACCTGATCAGTAAATCAGCAGTGTTAGTAGTGATGCAGCTGCAGTAATCGGACAGGAATATAAACATCTCTTGGATTCGCTGATATCTTTACGGGAATGTTGCAAAACATCCCCACACTTGAATCGTTGCATCCGCGATGATTGAAACGTAGTAACCTGTTAAAACACAAACACACAAAACAAAACAAAACAAAACAAAACAAAACACACAAAACCCGAATACAATACCTCCTCGGGCTGCCTCCCGAGAGCGCTAGGTTTAAAGGTCTTCAGCCAGACCATACCCGGCCCTCTTTCAAATTTCCTCATCATCAAGTGGGCGTAGAATGTAACCCACTTTATCAAGCTCAAGATTGTTGATGTCATTACCTTCCAAATACGGTTTGAGCCGATGCCCGTTCACCGTTTGCTGCTTGTTTGTTTGTTCGTCTTGAATATTGACATCGCCAAATCTCCCCACTCTTCGGATGATGTAAGGACCCATCCATTTGCTCTTGAGTTTCCCTGCGAATATCTTTAACCTCGAATTGTACAACCACACCTTTTGACCCACTTCGAAGTTCTTTTTCCTTATCCTTGCATCATGAACCTTCTTCAGTTTGTCTTTGTATGCGGAAGCACATTCGTAGGCTTCATCTCTAATTTCCTCGATCTCATTTAATTGCAACTTCCTTACCCGACCTGCTTTGTCATAATCTGCATTGACAGTTGTGATGGCCTAATACGCTCGATGTGCTAACTCCATTGGTAGATGACACCCCTTTCCATACACCATCCGATAAGGGGTAGTACCAATTGGAGTTTTGTAGGCCGTCCGGTATGCCCACAACGCATCGTCAAGTTTACTTGACCAATCTTTTCTATCCGTTCTTACCGTCTTCATGAGTATTTCTTTAATTTGACTGTTAGATACTTCAACTTGTCCACTTGTTTGTGGATGGTAAGGTGTCGCCACTCGATGGTTCACATTATATTTTTTTAGCAATTTAGCAAAATTAAAATTTTTGAAATGTGAACCGCCATCACTTATTATCACCCTTGGCACACCGAACCTAGCAAATATGTTGGATTGCACAAACTTACATACAACGGAATGATCATTGGTCCTTGTCGCGATGGCTTCTATCCACTTCGTCACATAATCTACCGCAACCAATATGTACAAGAACCCGTTCAAATTTGGAAACGGACCCATGAAATCTATTCCCCAAACATCAAACACCTCAACCACCAAAATTGGTTGTAGAGGCATTTCATTCCGCTTCGATATGCTTCCCACTTTTTGACAATTGATGCAATTTCGGGCAAACTCACAAGAGTCTTTGAAAATTGTAGGCCAATAAAACCCACATGATAACACCCGGTAACCCGTCTTGTTCCCACTAAAGTGCCCTCCACATGCTGATGAATGAGCATGGATCAAAATCTCTAATACTTCAGTTTTGGGAACACACCTTCTTATCACTTGATCGGCTCCAATTTTGAACAAATCCAGTTCATCCCAAATATATTGCTTTACTTGACTCAAGAATTGTTGTCGTCTCTTCTTCGTCCAATGGTTCGGAATTGCACCCTTGGCCAAATAATTCACGTAATGAGCATACCAAGGTGCAACAAAAGTAGAGACGACTAACAATTGTTCATCGGGAAACC
>JARYGA010001826.1:0-26410 GCA_030545235.1 Helianthus tuberosus
TGGGTATGCTAACAAGAATGTGGTTTCGATGACATGGAAGTGTAGGGACCATGTCGAGACGGACTCGAGCACGAGAGGCTAACGGGTCAAAAAGAGGCAAGGAAACGGATACGAACATGGACGCATAATGTAAGTGATTTCCGTGATCACTTCTTAGTTTGTTTAAGTAATATAATGTTTTAATTAAATTAAACATGATGTTGGAAGTTAAATATGTGCTGAAGTCTTTCGTCGTAAATGGTGGGATCAAAGTTGACCAAAACGCCCTTGGGGGGGGGGGTATATTGGGCAAACGATTTTAAAAGTGGTTTAGGAAATAAGTTATCCGATGAGTGTAATGTTTTAGATAAGTATGATAGTGAGAAGTATGTTTTTTGTAAGTCATAGACCTTAAAATGCGTAAATACCCTTAACGGGTCAAAGTAAGCTTTTGAGCGAAAATGGGTCAAGAGGATGCGAGACACCCGAGAATTCAATCCTTTATGATAGACGTCATGGATATTATTAGGTTCATAAGTAGTTATGGTCAAACAAACAAGTTATGTTGATAAATGCATGAATGGGTAAAAGAACTAGTAAAAGGGTAATGAGCCGAAGGCTTAGCAGTCATAAAATTCGGTAGTCCAAATGTTGGATTTTCACTCCATGTGATGGAGAATTAAATTACGATCACGTAGGAAAAAGAATCGGGTAAAACAGATCAAAAACGAGAAAGTTATGCTCGTTTCCGTAAAATCCGAACGTGCTGGGAATATGCAGCAACCAGCTGCAACCTTTCTGGTCAAACAGGGGGGTCGCGCGACGCGACGGGGTATGTTTCTCCGAAAATTGTTTTTTTCACGTGTTTGGTCCGGAAAGCTCGTTTAAACGTGTTTTAAGCTACGGGGGACTAATTTAACTTACGTTTTATGAGCATTAGGGTAAGCACACATGTAGATAGGTATGTATGTATGTTTGTATATCTCTATACACGTATGTAGAAATGTATGAAAGCATGTATGCACTTACGTGGGTATGTTTATAAGTATGTGAGTAAGTATACGCGGATATATGAAGGTTTGTATGTGAGTAGGCGTGTATGAGTTTGGTATGTTGCGCGTAGGAATGTATGTATGTATATATGTATAATGTCATGAGTGTACGTAGTGATGTAGGTATGCATGTAGATTGGTATGCATGTATGTACATATGTACCTATATGGATAATATGAATGAAGTTTAGGTATGTATGTAAATCATTCAGTATGATTAAGTTTTTACGTTGTTATTCGTGTACCGGGAGTTTTAGGTGTAATAGAGGTACAGTATTGAAGACTCACCAGAGGTGAGGTACCCAGAGGGAACGATTAATGTAAAGGGATAATGGAACGGAAATAGTCCAAGGCTAAGTATCGTTTATATTGATAACATATTAATGACTTGTATGTATTTGGTGAATGCAGGTTGTTCGAGCCAGATTATTATATTGAAAAGGAGCGATCAAAGATCGGGTCACAAGATATATTGTACGGGAGTGTTGAGTACGTAACTGAGTGAAGCTAGGTTATGTTTTCTTATTGTAAATGAGTATAATAAATGTATTTATTGTAAAAGAATTAACCTTAAAAATGAATTTAAGTGCGTCAAGGTGTTTGTAACGAAAGAAATTTTTATGGTACGAATTTTCCGCTGCGACTTTAGTCAATTACGAATTAGGGTGTAAAAAATATGCATACCATGAACACTTTATACTTTATCACTTTAATACATAGTCACAAAATTCGCTAGAAAAGTGGCAAATTTCGTATTGGTATGTTCCGGACAATACAAAATTTGTTTTCATATAATACGGTTCGAATTCGCAAATTCGCTCCATGAATTCAGTGTTTCATTCCATTCAGTTCTGCGAATTTCATGTACCAATTCACTAAATTTCGTTGGCAATAGCAGCGGATTTTAAGGGTCAATACGTATTAGGGTTGGATACGACGCCAATACGTATGTTGGCGGGCTTGTGAAAGATCGGGAAAAATATAGATACCGTATCAACAACGTTACCATATTTTCTAACCAATTAGGGTTTAGAAGGTAAAATTACAAAGATGCTTGTCCAAGACATCTTCCATGATTCATTCCATAACGAGCTTTCTTTTTCTACTATATTTTAATTACCATTTTACCCTTCCAAAATTATCGTTTTTATTGAAAATCGGGATGTTACATATTGTATAATGAACTATTTATAATATTAAAATAAAGATATTTCTAAATAAAACCAAATTTAATAACTCATAATTGTTTTAAAGTTAAATAAAATAAGCCTTATCTATACAACAAAATAGTAATACCCTATGCAAATCTCACATTAGTGGTGTCTAAGAAAGTGTAATGCCTAACCTCAAATATTAAGGTATATTTGTGCGTCGACTATGAATGAGAGAAGCACTTTGTAGTTAGAACATGTTTGAGTTGGATCAATCATAGGATGGGTGGTCTCATTAGTTGTTCGTTTAGACAACTAAAAACACATATGTGAGTTTCTTTTGGGCAAAGCGGCTCTATATGTTTCAATATATTTATTTAGTTATATCTAATGTTTCTATCTAACACCATTTGGCGTGTATGGATGTGTTGAACGCATTTGTGAGCCAAGTATGCAAGTAGATATTTTGCATATTGTATGATATTTTTGTGTATTTTCAAGTATTGTATGCATACAACATGCTAAGAAGGCCTAAAACATGCTTGGGATGCAACATAATAGTATAATGTTAATATGTTACAACAAACTAATACAAATTTACGATCTTTGATTTTTTTTGGCATAATAGACGATCACATTTATTAAACCCTTTGAAATTGTAACCACATTTAGGGTATTTAGTATTTATTTATGTATATATGTTCAATGTTGTATAGGCATACCGTTTTTTTTTTGAACAACCAAATCTAATATAACACCGAACATAACCGACTAGCAAGAAACTAGCTGGCAAAAAAATAAAAAATTACATGACCATGAGAGGTTTTATAAGTCACCATGTCCAGCCAAGTCTACACTTACGGTTCCTACTAGAATACCAAAGAAAAACAATATCAAATTAATAAGAACTTCCGCTTACCAAGTTGCGAAGATAACACTTTCCACCAATTTCTTCTTGTTTTTAGACATCTTAAGATCATTAATCCATGAACACAATGAATTCGGATCTTTAAAAGCCGGCTAAGAAACATCCAACCAACTCCAAACAAAACCCACTGCCGAACAGGAACCAAATAAATGAATTTCGTTCTATACCTCCGCATGACATAAAGAACATAAGATATATGAAACATCCATCCCTCTATTACTTAGATTATACATGTTAGGCAAATGATCCACTACCACTCAACACCTTTCTAGGAAGGCATCAAATCCACCTAGTTTGTAAAGAACCCACATTTAAAGAACATTGATCAATAAACTATCTAAACTTCATTGAAAGAGAATTCATCCACAAACCCCCAATCCCAAATCCATTAGTTAGTGTGTTTTTAACCTACGGTGATGCATTCTATGATCCATAATCAAACAATCTTTACTAATCCATGAGTTAAAATTTCTTGGAAATCAATTACATATTGGAGCGAAACCCAACCACACCTTTCAAAATGCTATATTGCCTCATCTCCCATTTTTTCCTTAATGAATCTAAAAGAATACTACCTTTATCATTAAGATACCGATCCGGTTTAATATTTTTCCCAAACACCATTACCTCTAACCGAATTAGAAGTATAAACATCTGCACCCTCTCTGTGAATTGCTTTAATAACTCTAACCAACAATGCATTTAGGTTATTTACAAATCTCCATCTTCATTTTTGGAGTAGCAATTGATTAAAACCATCTTCATTTTTGGAGTAGCAATTGATTATATACTATTTGTTACAACAACAAAAAAATTAATACAGAATCATTATTTATGTAATTTCCTTATAACAATGGAAACACACTTATGTGTGTATGCGCGTCTATCTATACCTATATATACATACACAAACACACACAATAAATATGAACGCCTAAAGGGGTTTTATTAAAAAATGCAAAACTAGCAAGAAGTTGGAAATTGACAAACCACCAATGCACCAAATACAGTGATCCTGAAGGACATAAATTTGAAATTATACCACTCATCCAATTCTAATGATGCTAATCTTGCTCTATGCTAATCTCTTAATATATGCTCTTTCAATGTTGAAAATAACGTTATTATGTGCCCGTCAAATACATCAACAAAGTTTTGAGGATCAACGTATGAGTTGCATATCTTTTTATCGAATACGGATGAAGATTTTTATGAAGATCCAGGAGATCCCAAATGGATACTCGTATAAATAGATGGGAGGTTGCATCATTGGCTCACAGATTGCCAAATAATAGTTGCTCTATATCTATATAAGCGAGTAATAATTTTTCAGCTATAACAAATTTGTTTTGCATATTGCTAGTATATAATTCATGTACTTTAATTTTATAACTATAGCAAGCTTGTGTCCAAAAACACTTCTTTTTTTTTAACATAATAATCGTATAAATGTTTATAGTTGTTGGATTCTTAACATGCCTGTATTGGTGCATTCTCACAATTTTAACATGCCTGTATTGATACATTCTCATATTTTCTGATGTTATTGTCCGTTACAACTTACAACATTATATGTATACATACATACATAAAATATCCACCATTATATGTATACATGCATTCTCATATAATAGAATGTCGTTCAGAAAAAGAAAATTCAGAGTTTTAAACATTTGAAAATGACAATACGTGTAAGTTTACATTAATTGTTATCACATGTTATTACTTATTAAAAAACCAATTCACTCCATGAATTCAGCGTTTCATTCCACTCAGTTATGTGAATTTCCTGCACCAATTCACTGAATTTCGTTTGCAATAATAGCGAATTTTAAGGGTCAATACATATTAGGGTTGGATATGACGCCAATACGTATGTTGACGGGCTTGTGAAAGATCGGGAAAAATATAGATACTGTATCGACGTTACCATATTTTCTAACCTATTAGGGTTTAGAAGGTAAAATTACAAAGATGTTTGTCCAAGACATCTTCCGTGATTCATTCCATAACAAGCTTTCTTTTTTTACTATATTTTAATTACCATTTTACCCTTCCAAAATTATCGTTTTTATTGAAAAGCGGGATGTTACATATTGTATAATGAACTATTTATAATATTAAAATAAAGATATTTCTAAATAAAACCAAATTTAATAACTCATAATTGTTGTAAAGTTAAATAAAATAAGCCTTATCTATACATCAAAATATAATACCCTATGCAAATCTCACATAGTGGTGTGTAAGAAAGTGTAATGCCTAACCTCAAATATTAAGGTATATTTGTGCATTGACTATGAATGTGAGAAGCACTTTGTAGTTCAAACATTTTTGAGTTGGATCAATCCTAGGATGGGTGGTCTCATTAGTTGTTCGTTTGGACAACTAAAAACACATATGTGAGTTTTTTTCTGCAAAGCGGCTCTATGTGTTTCAATATATTTATTTAGTTATATCTAATGTTTCTATCTAATACCATTTGGCCTGTATGGATGTGTTGAACGCATTTGTAAGCCAAGTATGCAAGTAGATATTTTGCAAATTGTATGATATTTTTGTGTCTTTTCAAGTATCGTATGCATACAACATGCTAAGAAGGCCTAAAACATGCTTGAGATGCAACACAATAATATAATGTTAATATGTTACAACAAACTAATACAAATTTACTATCTTTGCTTATCTTTTTTTGCATAATAGGCATCACATTTATTAAACCTTTTGAATTTGTAACCCCATTTAGGGTATTTAGTATTTATTTATGTATATATGTTCAATGTTGTATAGGCATACTAGTTTTGTTTAACAACCAAATCTAATATAACACCGAACATAACCGACTAGCAAGAAACTAGCTGGCAAAACAATAAATATTTACATGACCATGAGAGGTTTTATAAGTCACCATGTCCAACCAAGTCTACACTTACTGTTCCTACTAGAATACCAAAGAAAAACAATATCAAATTAAATAAGAACTTCCGCTTACCAAGTTGCGAAGATAACAGTTTCCACCAATTCCTTCTTGTTTTTAGACATCTTAAGATAATCAATCCATGAACACAATGAATTCGGATCTTTAAAAGCCGGCCAAGAAACATCCAACCAACTCCAAACAAAACCCACTGCCGAACAGGAACCAAATAAATGAATTTCGTTATATACCTCTGCATGACATAAAGAACATAAGATATATGAAACATCCACCCCTCTATTACTTAGATTATACATGTTAGGCAAATGATCCACCACCACTCAACACCTTTCTAGGAAGGCATCAAATCCACCTAGTTTGTAAAGAACCCACATTTAAAGAACATTGATCAATAAACTTTCTAAACTTCATTGAAAGAGAATTCATCCACAAACCCCCAATCCCAAATCCATTAGTTAGTGTGTTTTTAACCTACGGTGATGCATTCTATGATCCATAATCAAACAATCTTTACTAATCTATGAGTTAAAAATTCTTGGAAATCAATTACATAATGGAGCGAAACCCAACCACACCTCCTTTCAAAATGCTATATTGCCTCATCTCCCATTTTTTTCCTTAATGAATCTAAAAGAATACTACCTTTATCATTAAGATACCGATCCAGTTTAATATTTTTCCCAAACGCCATTACCTCTAACCGAATTAGAAGTATAAACATCTGCACCCTCTCTGTGAATTGCTTTAATAACTCTAACCAACAATGCATTAAGGTTTTTTATAAATCTCCATCTTCACTTTTGGAGTAGCAAATGATTAAAACCATGCAAACTCCGAATACCTAACCCCCTAGATTTTTCAACCATCAACAAATCTCATTTAATCCAATCTATTTTTTGTTCCTCCCCGCCTCCCTAAAAGAAATTAACTCGGATCGATTCTATGTACGTATGTATGTACCTGAACCAACATAAAGAACAACGACAAATAATAAATACATACCAAACGAAGAACATAATAAATGAGAATAGACCTTCTCCAAAGGATAATTGAGACGCCTTTTACTTCGATAATCTCTTTTGAAAAATTTCAAATTTAATATTTCACCCTTGCTTTCTTTCCATATTAGTCACCACCGAAAGACTCGGATATATATATCAAGAACACATATCAAAATACCAGCCACTACCCACTGTTAGAACCACCGCCGCCAACCAACCACCACCGTAACCGTAGAACCACCGCCGCCGACCAACCACCACCGTAACCGTAGAACCACCGCCACCGCCTTTAATGTTCCGCCACCGACCACCACCTCCCCACACCACCAAACCCAACACCACCGCAACCCCACACCATCCTCGATGTGAATCTGGTCGGCGACGGCTTCAAGCAGAAGAAGCAGAGAACAACATAACACCCCAACTCATCACAGCGATGATGATGGCAGCGGTGGTGATGTCGCCGGACGGGAGAAGATGAAGGGGGCGGCAAATGGGGGCGGCGAATGTCGGCGGTGGTGATGTCCCGAGAGGGATGAGTTTCAAAATCTTCATCAGTTAGAGGGATGAGTTTCAAAAGCTTCATCAGTTAGTGTATGGGGTTCAAAGGTCTGAAAGGTGAGGAAGATGATGGTGGTGAGGTATTTCAAGAGAGAGAGAGAGAGATATGAGAAAATGGATCGGTAATGGTGATCTGCATCTTTTAAATAGAAAAGAAAGAGAGAAGGGAGAGGAGAGAGGAGAGAGGGAGGATATGACATATGGGGTAAATGACCAAATTACCCTTTTTGTTGGCTGAATATGATTGGTGGAGAGTGGTTCTCACGGTTCTTACAACTGGGGGTGGTTCTCGTTTTAGCGGCTCCATATATATATATATATATAATGTAAGTATCTATAGAAAACCCACTTTAATTTAGAAAACCCGGGAAACTCTAACCTCCCGAATTTAAAAAAAAAATAGACACATGTTATATACATGTTTTTAAGGTATTTGGGCAAAAAAAATCAAAAAAGCGCCGAGTAGATATTTTTTAAAAAAATAAACAAGTTTTGGTGTAACACGTGTTACAAATATGTCAGATGAATGTAACACGTGTTACACCAAAACTTGTTTATTTTTTTTAAAAATATCTACTCGGCGCTTTTTTTAATTTTTTTGACCAAATACCTTAAAAACATGTATATAACATGTGTATATTTAAAAAAAAACATCGGGAGCTTTGAGTTTCCCGGGTTTTCTAAATTAAAGTGGGTTTTCTATACATCCTTCCCATATATATATATATATATAGGTAAAGGATCCTGTAAAAAGTGCCCAAAGTGTGAGAAGGGTAAGAAATAATGTGGTAATGACAAGTGTCCTATATCTAAATTAATTCAAAAGGGTGAATTAGTAATTTTCTATTTTCTTTCAATTAATTGATTTAAAGATAACTGCCCAAAATAACTTCCACCCTTTATTATAGGAATTCGATTTTAGGAATTAATCTACGAATGTGTGTAGTGTTATATAATTCTGTTGTAACACCTCGAAAATTTCGGGTTTAATAATAAATTGACACGTGTCATGTAAGACAAAACGCGTTGAAAAACCCGGATTTAATAAAGATAATTCGGTAGGATTTAAAGTGGCGTCATGTTAAATTGTTACCTCTGAACGACCTCAATTATAAATCCCAAGACCCGATATAATATTACTACACATCTTTCATGCCAAGATTCAGAAAATTATTGCCAATAAAGAACTTGCAAAAGCATGATGTGATCTCATGATGAAATTGAATGGTAAACCGAGGTTTTCGGGTCTTGTAAATGCATTCAATTGAAACAATGGATAATGGTAGGGTATGAAACTATTCTAGACACATTATGAAGGGCCCTAAGTGATAATTGATGCCCCAAAGTCAGAAGTTACGGCTGCCCTTTCGAAACACAACAACAAAAATCAAAAAACTGATTCAGCAGAGGTCGTCGCGTAGCGCGACTGACCCTCGCGCTACGCGAGGGAGTGCCCAGCGACAAAATTACTTGTTGTTACCTGTTGTGCGCGAATGTGACCCTCTAATCCGGTTTTTCTTGCATGTGCATGGCCCCTAGACATCCCTACACACTACTTACAAGTGTTGAACAATTGTGGATGGCCCTAGACTTGGTTGTCACTTTGTTGTGGTGTTTGAAACTAGTATATAAAGAAACCATTCATTCACAAACATTCCTCACATCATTTGCAAACAATCTGATCACTTGGGAAGCTTGCAAGCAGATCAAAGGCATTCCTAGTCCTTCTTTAATCACCTTGTAAGTTGCCTAAACTCTCTTAATTATGTTTAGTTTAGTTTTTAGCTTAGAAGTCAACATATCGTACTTAACGTTTGACTTCCAGTTTAATTAAAGTTGACTCAGTCGTATGTCAAATTAGAAGTACCGTTAGATAGGTAATCACATGGGTATTAAACCCTTATAAGGGCAAGTACCAATTCCAGACCTAACTAGGTCGTTTGTCGGGTCAAACGTTGACCGAAAAAGTCAACAGAAATACAAAATGCGATTTAATGCACAACTAATGATCCGAAAGGTGTGTAACCTGTTTTAACCTTAATATAACATGATAATAAGTATAAAAACTCGTCTACGCTTGCCCGACTCGACAAATTTCTGTTTAAACCCGGTTCGGAACCGAAAGGCGCAAAACCTTGACTTTTGCTTTGACTTCGCTTCTGACCCGTTTTAGTTTGATTCGGAAATGACTTAGTGCTTCATTAGAGTAGGGTTGCATGATAGTATAAGTCTCTGTACTTGTTTCGTTGATTGTCCAATTAATATGCAAGTTTCCGTTAATCGCTCATATGTTGACCATTATGCCCTTATTACCTTAAAACGTGATTTATGGTAATGTAAAAGTGTAGAAACCTTAAATACTGATATATAGACTTGCATGCAAAATTTGACATCAGTTTGACTTGTAGATTAAGAGTTATGCTCATTATCGCAAAACTAATGCTTTATGTTAACATAATGGCGTAATTAGCGTATAGCCTAGTTAAACATACTTTTTGGTATCAAACGAATTACCCACTGATATAAAATATTATTTTAAGATTTTTAAAGATTTTTAATTAATTTTAGGTCGAGCATAACTAGTAGTCGTAGGCTTAATCCGGTAATTGTCGGTTTTGCCCTTACGGGCCATAAAATGAGTTTTACACATCTAAACGATCCCAAACCTTTTGCCACTGATTAGTTATGATAAATAAATTATTTTAAGCCTTCTGGAAATATAAAAATATCAGATTTAAGTATCGAACCCGGTAATGGCCTTTAATCGCCTAAATTAGCGTTTTTAACGCATAGTATGTTCTAAAATCATATTGGACATACCCGGGTTGATACCTACCGATATAAGAAGCAAATTATCATATTTTAACAGTAAGCAAAAGTTGATAAACTCAGACTTCAGTTTTGAGCTTGTCGGCTTATGTGAAATTACCAAAATACCCCTACGGGGCCTAGTTTGGTTAAATATGATAAATTTCACATACATGCCTTAGCCTACTGTTATAACCCATCAAAATGAGTATGTTTACTGTTTACATCAGACCTGTAACTTAGTTGAACAGATAAACGCTTTTACAAACTTTAAAATGACCAAACTACCCCTACGGGGCGTAGTTTGTATTTAAATTAGTTCGGGGCATAACGAAAGACATCCTACTGATGTTACAACATATTTGGAGCATATTAACTTAGGAAACCTGTATATGACTCTTACGGATACCCGTTACGCATATTACGCGTTCGACTCGATTTATGTAACAAGTTTACATAAATTAGCCGAAACGGGTCAAACCTTATCGGTTTAATCTCAAAATCCAGAATGTGAATAATGAACCCATATTAAACAAGTCTTCAAACTTGTCGGGTCTGAATCACATTCTATCCGGTCTTCGCTTAATCGTGCGTACGAACCGTATCTTCGAAACTAGCCGGTCTAAGCTTAAGCATAATTAAAGACCCGCTAGGATTCTAATAGGTTATATTTAACCTTCGTTCCAGATTAGGAGAAACAGTAAAAGCTACCTGCTATTTGATTATTGTGACTATACTTTGCATCAAGGTAAATACTTTTAACTTATTTTCCCTATACGGGCTTGGGTTACGGTACATAGCGTACCGCTTGATCGAGCATCAAATCTTCCACGCTTAGTGGTTAATTGAATAATTTGATCGGCTCGTTTTAAACAGATGTGTTTACTTTACAGCCTTTGGGGGGTTAATGACCATGTCCCGGATATCCTCGGCATTATCTTACGAGATAGCCACGACCTGAGCACAGGGTGTAGGCGTACTCCCGTGTATAACTCACTTAAAGTGGTGTGTCTATTGATCTTTAACCCGGAATACGTTCCGGGCTACTGAACGCATAAGTAACATGTAAATCGTTCACAAGATTATAATATTAAATAATTCTCCCAAGTTAAATAAAAATGTTTATGCCATGTGCATCCAAACCAATTTTCAATCATTTATAAAACGAGTCAGTTGAATGTATTTACCAGTGTAAACTGACGTATTTTCCCAAAAAGATTAAATGCAGGTACTAGGCGAAATAGGCTGGGATCCTCCTAAGCATCATTAGAAGTCTCGCAAACTTAAGATGCCGAAGTCTGTTGAACCATAAACAATATTTTAATTCGATCCTACTGTGGATAAACACCGGATAATTGTGACCTTGTTTACAATAAATAAATTCGGTTGTATCTTATTTTAAATTTGCTTCCGCTGTGCATTATATTATTGTGTTGTTTGACTATTACGTTGCCAACCATGACGTCACGATACTCCCCCACCGGTGACACGTGGAAATCGGGGTGTGACAGGTTGGTATCAGAGCCAACACTGAGTGAATTAAACACTAGCCTTTTGTGTTTAATCTCAGTTACACAATTGCACATATCTAAACTTTTGAGTCTAGACTTATAACATAGGACAAATTCCACTATTGATTGTGTTGTCCTTTATTTAAATTTGCAAATATCTTTGTATTGTTATCTCATGCTTCATTGACAGGAATATCGATAATGCCGCCAAGATTCTTCCGAACGAGGGGACGCGGAAAGGGGCCGAGAGCCGCCCCCAACGACCATGAGGCAGGACCATCAAATACACGGGCTCCGACAGCTACGGAAAGCGAAGACCCTCGCCGAAACCGGCGAAACCAGGTTGAACCGGCCAGACGATCGGTTTCGCATAGCTCGACACCACCCGCACTTAACCCATATGAACCTCACAACACACAACCTTCATATGTACCACTACAAAGGTCTCTGTCCCATCATTCCTATGGGGACCCCACACCTATCTTTCGAGGCCAGTTTAACCCGGCCGATTATCTACAAGAACCCGTGGGTTTCAACCCACTAGGGCCAGACGATCACTTCTCTGGTGATCAAGCTGACGACATGGATGAGGATACTGACCCCATCATGCCAGCTAGCGGTACGCCGAATCATCCGATCGAAATTTCGGACGGATCTTCGTTTCACGGATCGCCCTATGGTGGTCCAGATAGCTTCCAAGCTTTGTTTGACCAACACCAATGGTACTATACGCCTTCATACCAGTCGTCATCACATGGGCAACATCAACAGCAACATTCTCATCAGCAACAGGAGCCACAACCACAGCCGCATCATCAAGATTCTTCAGAGGATCATCAATTTGTGGCAGTTACGCCACCACCTCCACCGCCACCAGTTCAACCGGCACCTCCTCAACCACCAAGGCGTAGAAGAACCGGTGCCCGCATATCTGTGCGACCGGGGGGCTTCACTTTCGATTCCCCACGACAGTCTAGTGCTAGTCACTACCCACCGCACTATGAGGACCCGCAAATGGGTGGACCCTCTAACCCTGCCGTACTGCAGCCGCCTCCAATGGGTTTTGAAAACCCGATACCAGCATACCCGGGTGGTATGGGCTACAACCCGTTTGAACCCCCAACGCATCATAATTATGGTTACGGAGAGGCTGATCCGTACTCGGTAGCAGCGAACTATGGCACGCAAGGACCTTATGGGGATCCTTGGGGGGTGAGTTACCCAACACAGGGATACTCGATACCACCTAGGCCCATCATAAGGACGCAGTCGCAGCCACCACGATTTTCTCCAAATAGGGAGGAAATTTTGCAGAGGTTGGAACAGGTGGAACGGGAAGCACACGAGGATCGTAGAGAAAGACAGACGTTCCTTCAAGGGTTGATTGGTTTGATCAAGGGGAAGAAAAAGAAGGATCGTTGAATTCTTCCATCGCTGATGAATAAGCCCCTACGTGGGCATATCTTGTTGTTAAGCCCCTACGAGGGTATCTATCTTTGTTGTGTGTATTGACCCCTACGTGGGTCTATCTTTCCATAAACCCTACGAGGGTATGTTGTATGTTTAGTCCCTGTGTGGACTTATGTTTGTTTAAAGTCCCTACGAGGACTTGTGTCTTTCTGTAAGACCCCTACGTAGGCATGTTGGTATGTTTTAGCTCCTGTGTGGGCAAATTTCATGTGTAAAAGACCCGTTTAGGGCGATATGTAAAATAATGATAAATTAATGGAGTGTTATTTTTATAAATTTCATGTCTGCCATTTGTGCATAAATAAATTATAAATGAAATAAATAAATTAAAATCATTCCTTTTAAATAAATCTGCCTATGTAATTAAAGATCTTATAGTGTGAAACCTAACCACGTGTCAAATATAAGACCGGGCCAAAATGGTAAGACCTGTTTAAAAGATTCAAATCCCTGTTAACGTCTTAAAACATGTTAACACTCCTGGCAGAAGTGATTCGCTAGAAATCACATGTCATTCTTAAATGAATAAGGATTCTTTAGAAGATTCCTAATCCAGTTTAATGATCTCTGAATCCTGGATTTACATCATCAATTAAGATGATTATACTTAACCATACGTGGTAATATAGTGCTTACGGGCCTTGCTCATTTCTACATGAGCCAAAAGACAGTGGTAGCAATGACTCCCTGTCCAATAAAGGTAATGAACTAGGTTCAAACCTTAAAAGTCTTGATTCTCTGAAATCATAGTTTATTAAATTGTCCATGTGACCAAGCCTTATGTGCTAATATATATTGTTATTGTTTATGTTTAGGATAAATTTTAAATGAAATCCTAAATTAATACGATTAATAAGTTAACCAAATATGGTCTCTGTTTACCATGGTTAACGAGTTACCCTAAGGGGTAATTCCATAATAAAATCCCAAATAAAATATTGACCTTGTTTTCTGCAACAGTTCAATACAATGGCTGACTCCAATGAAGTAAATAGCCATCCAGTGGAGCCGAATGAGAACGCCCAGATTACATTAACGGGTGCTGAACTAAAGGCAATCATAGACGGCGCTATCACACAAGCTTTGGATAGACAATATGAGGAATACAGTGTTACTCGGAGTAGGACCCACTCAGCGTCACATTCGAAGCCCAAGACTCATTCTGAGGCTCATAACAAGCCTCCTCCCAAAAAGGATGAGCCAAAGAAAAACGATGATGATCGCCAGTCCACCAACCACCAAAGTAATCCGTCTCAGCAGTTGGTACTGCATCAGGGACACCGTAACAGGGGTTGCACATATAAGTACTTTGTGTCTTGTAAACCCAGGGATTTTACGGGAGAAAAAGGAGCCGTAGACTGCATGACGTGGCTGGATGAAATGGACACGGTCGTGGACATCAGCGGATGCGCTGAAGGTGATGTGGTTAAATTTGTCTCACAGTCCTTCAAGGGTGAGGCGTTAGCTTGGTGGAGATCTCTGATGGAGGCCTCCGGAAAGATCCCGTTGTATAGCATGACGTGGGATCAATTCATTGCCCTGATCAAAGAAAATTTCTGCCCGCAACATGAGGTGGAAAAGATAGAATATGACTTCCTATCACTGGTTATGAAGAACCTCGATTGTCAAGCTTATCTGACAAGCTTCAATACACTATCACGGTTGGTACCTTATCTGGTAACCCCGGAGCCTAAAAGGATCGCTCGTTTTATTGGTGGATTAGAGCCCGAGATCAAGGCCAGTGTAAAAGCTTCTAGGCCAGTTACCTTCAGGTCTGTAACTGACCTTTCCTTATCCCTCACACTGGATGCGGTCCGGCAGAGATCGCAGAGGAATAAGGCGGCCGAGAAGAGGAAACATGATGATGACGGTTCGCGTAGGTCGAACAAGAAGCACCGTGGGAGCGGTGATCACAAGAAGGGATCGGATTCGAAGAAAGATGGGCATCGTTCTGGGGAGAAGCCCACATGCAAAACTTGCAAGAAACAGCACTTTGGAAAGTGCAGATTCGAATCAAACTCGAATAACGAGTCAAGGTCTTTTGCTTGTGGTTTGTGCAAGTCCAAGGAACACAAAACCTTGGATTGCAAGAAGATGAAAGATGCAACGTGTTACCGTTGCAACGAAAAGGGCCACATAAAGACTAACTGCCCTAAGTACAACAAGAAGCCTGAGGAGGCTAAGAAGACCAATGCCAGAGTCTTCAGGATGGATGCGAAGGAGGCTGTGCAGGATGATAACGTCATAACAGGTACTTTCCTTGTAAACGATGTTTTTGCAAGAGTACTTTTTGATTCAGGCGCAGATAAGTCCTTCGTAGATCATAAATTTTGTAAATTGTTGAATTTACCTGTCAAAACCCTAAAAGTGAACTATGAGGTAGAGTTAGCAGATGGTACCATAGAAACCGTCTCTACTGTGTTAGATGAATGTGTTATATCCATTAAGAACCATTCTTTTCCTCTGTCTCTATTTCCGTTTAAATTAGCTGGTTTTGACATAGTTCTGGGTATGGACTGGTTATCTCATAACCAGGCCCAAATCGTCTGTAACCAAAAACAGGTGGTAATAAAGACTCCGTCTGGTGAATCACTTACCATTCGGGGAGATACCCAGTACGGACTGCCTGAGCACGTGACTATGCTCAAGGCTTCCAAGTGTTTGAAGAAGGGATGTGTCATTTACATGGCACAAGTAATTATTGATGAGCCTAAACCGAAGTTAGAAGACATCCCTGTCATCTCAGAATACCCAGAAGTATTTCCTGAAGATCTACCTGGCCTACCACCAGATAGACAAGTCGAATTCAGGATCGATATCATTCCAGGAGCTGCACCAGTTGCTAGAGCACCATACAGATTGGCACCCACCGAAATGAAGGAGTTGCGGACGCAGCTAGATGAATTGCTGGCTAAGGGTTTCATTCGACCCAGTTCATCTCCTTGGGGAGCGCCAATCCTGTTTGTCAAGAAGAAGGATGGGTCGATGCGTCTGTGCATCGACTATCGCGAACTTAATAAAGTCACGATCAAGAACAGATATCCATTGCCCAGGATCGACGATTTGTTCGATCAGCTTCAAGGGGCAAGTTACTTCTCAAAGATTGATCTGAGGTCGGGATACCATCAGTTGAAGGTTAAAGATGAAGACGTTCACAAGACTGCATTTAGGACTCGTTACGGTCACTACGAGTTCCTAGTGATGCCTTTTGGGCTCACTAATGCACCAGCCGCATTCATGGATCTCATGAATCGCGTCTGCAAACCTTACTTAGATAAATTTGTTATCGTCTTCATCGATGACATCCTTATTTATTCTAAGAATCAAGCTGACCACGAGAAACACCTTCGGTGTATTCTCAAACTTCTACGTCAGGAAAAGCTCTATGCCAAATTCTCTAAGTGTGAATTTTGGCTACGAGAAGTCCAATTTCTTGGACACGTGGTCAGTGAGCGTGGTATCCAAGTGGATCCCGCTAAAGTTGAAGCTGTTATGAATTGGCAGGAGCCAAAGACGCCTACGGAGATTCGTAGCTTCCTGGGGTTGGCAGGATATTACAGGCGTTTTATTGAGAATTTTTCAAGGATTGCTGCACCCCTAACCTCCTTAACTAAGAAAAAGGTTAAGTTTGTTTGGGGCCCTAAGCAGCAAGAATCCTTTGATATCTTGAGACAAAAGTTGAGCAACGCTCCTGTGCTTACCTTACCTGAAGGCGCGGAAGAATTTGTAGTTTATTGTGATGCATCACACACTGGCATGGGGTGTGTGCTTATGCAGAAAGGCAAGGTGATTGCCTATGCATCACGACAGTTAAAGGTGCACGAAAAGAATTACACCACCCATGACTTGGAATTGGGTGCCGTTGTGTTCGCACTAAAACTGTGGAGGCATTATCTTTATGGAATCAAGTTTGTGATCTTTTCTGATCACAAGAGCCTCCAGCATCTGTTTAACCAGAAAGAATTAAACATGAGGCAACGCCGTTGGATGGAAACTTTGAATGATTATGATTGTGAAATCAAATACCATCCCGGCAAAGCGAATGTAGTCGCTGATGCCTTGAGCAGAAAGGAAAGGGTTAAACCCATTCGCATTAACGCCAAGCGTATGGAGATAAAGAACAGTTTGATAGAAAGGGTGTTAGCTGCACAGAAGGAAGCTGTGTTGGAAGCTAACTATCCTAATGAAAAGTTAGGAGTGACTGAGGAGCAGTTAACTCTTAGCAAGGACGGAATTTTACGGTTAAACGGACGAATATGGGTTCCAATTTTTGGAGGACTTCGTGATGTTATCCTCCAGGAAGCCCATAGTTCCAAATATTCCGTTCATCCTGGTGCGGATAAGATGTATCAGGATTTAAAGGCAAATTACTGGTGGATAGGCTTGAAAAAGTCTGTAGCCGCCCATGTAGCAAAATGCTTGACATGTGCGCAAGTCAAGGCCGAGCATCAGAAACCGTCAGGTTTGCTACAACAGCCTGAACTTCCTACGTGGAAGTGGGAAATGGTAACTATGGACTTTATTACCAAGTTACCCAAGACAAGGAAAGGCAATGATACAATATGGGTTATAGTTGACAGACTGACTAAGTCAGCTCATTTCTTACCCATCAAGGAGACTTATAGCTCCGACATGTTAGCCTAGTTATACGTTGATAAGATTGTAGCCCTACATGGCATACCTGTAGCTATTATCTCTGACCGGGATACTAGGTACACGTCACACTTTTGGAAGAGTTTTCAACAATCTTTGGGCACACGTTTGAACTTCAGTACGGCTTACCATCCTCAGACTGACGGTCAGAGTGAGCGTACAATTCAAACGTTAGAAGACATGCTACGTGCATGTGCGATCGAATTGGAAGGTAGCTGGGATAAGAACCTACCATTGATCGAATTCTCCTACAACAATAGCTACCATACCAGCATAAAGGCTGCGCCTTTCGAGGCATTATACGGTAGAAAGTGTAGATCGCCAGTTTGTTGGGCGGAAGTTGGATAAGTCCAGTTATCAGGACCAGAGATCGTATTCGAAACGACGGACAAGATTGTCCAGATTCGTAAAAATCCCCAAGCTGCCAGGGATAGGCAGAAGAGTTACGCGGATCCAAGTCGTAAGGATTTTCACTTCGAAGTGGGTGAAAAAGTCCTACTTAAAGTGTCACCCTGGAAAGGAGTGATGCGGTTTGGTAAGAAAGGCAAACTAAGCCCGAGATACATAGGACCTTTCGAGGTTATCGAACGTGTCGGGTCAGTTGCCTATAAGTTGAACTTACCAGAAGAGCTCAGTGGAATTCACAACGTGTTCCACATCTGCAATCTAAAGAAATGTTCCGCTGACGAATCACATGTCATGCCGCATGCAGAAGTGCATATTGACGAGAGCTTGAAATTCTTGGAAAAACCTCTGTCGATTGAAGATCGACAGGTAAGAAAGCTTCGGAGAAAGCATATACCTTTTGTTAAGGTCAAATGGGATGCCCGTAGAGGTCCCGATTTCACGTGGGAGGTTGAATCCACGATGAAAGAAAAGTACCCTTACCTGTTTCAGTAAATCACGGGTCGAGATTTATTTTAAGGGGGTGAGGATGTAACACCTCAAAAATTTCGGGTTTAATAATAAATTGACACGTGTCACGTAAGACAAAACGCGTTGAAAAACCCGGATTTAATAAAGATAATTCGGTAGGATTTAAAGTGGCGTCATGTTAAATTGTTACCTCTGAACGACCTCAATTATATATCCCAAGACCCGATATAATATTACTACACATCTTTCTTGCCAAGATTCAGAAAATTATTGCCAATAAAGAACTTGCAAAAGCATGATGTGATCTCATGATGAAATTGAATGGTAAACCGAGGTTTTCGGGTCTTGTAAATGCATTCAATTGAAACAATGGATAATGGTAGGGTATGAAACTATTCTAGACACATTATGAAGGGCCCTAAGTGATAATTGATGCCCCAAAGTCAGAAGTTACGGCTGCCCTTTCGAAACACAACAACAAAAATCAAAAAACTGATTCAGCAGAGGTCGTCGCGTAGCGCGACTGACCCTCGCGCTACGCGAGGGAGTGCCCAGCGACAGAATTACTTGTTGTTACCTGTTGTGCGCGAATGTGACCCTCTAATCCGGTTTTTCTTGCATGTGCATGGCCCCTAGACATCCCTACACACTACTTACAAGTGTTGAACAATTGTGGATGGCCCTAGACTTGGTTGTCACTTTGTTGTGGTGTTTGAAACTAGTATATAAAGAAACCATTCATTCACAAGCATTCCTCACATCATTTGCAAATAATCTGATCACTTGGGAAGCTTGCAAGCAGATCAAAGGCATTCCTAGTCCTTCTTTAATCACCTTGTAAGTTGCCTAAACTCTCTTAATTATGTTTAGTTTAGTTTTTAGCTTAGAAGTCAACATATCGTACTTAACGTTTGACTTCCAGTTTAATTAAAGTTGACTCAGTCGTATGTCAAATTAGAAGTACCGTTAGATAGGTAATCACATGGGTATTAAACCCTTATAAGGGCAAGTACCAATTCCAGACCTAACTAGGTCGTTTGTCGGGTCAAACGTTGACCGAAAAAGTCAACAGAAATACAAAATGCGATTTAATGCACAACTAATGATCCGAAAGGTGTGTAACCTGTTTTAACCTTAATATAACATGATAATAAGTATAAAAACTCGTCTACGCTTGCCCGACTCGACAAATTTCTGTTTAAACCCGGTTCGGAACCGAAAGGCGCAAAACCTTGACTTTTGCTTTGACTTCGCTTCTGACCCGTTTTAGTTTGATTCGGAAATGAATTAGTGCTTCATTAGAGTAGGGTTGCATGATAGTATAAGTCTCTGTACTTGTTTCGTTGATTGTCCAATTAATATGCAAGTTTCCGTTAATCGCTCATATGTTGACCATTATGCCCTTATTACCTTAAAACGTGATTTATGGTAATGTAAAAGTGTAGAAACCTTAAATACTGATATATAGACTTGCATGCAAAATTTGACATCAGTTTGACTTGTAGATTAAGAGTTATGCTCATTATCGCAAAACTAATGCTTTATGTTAACATAATGGCGTAATTAGCGTATAGCCTAGTTAAACATACTTTTTGGTATCAAACGAATTACCCACTGATATAAAATATTATTTTAAGATTTTTAAAGATTTTTAATTAATTTTAGGTCGAGCATAACTAGTAGTCGTAGGCTTAATCCGGTAATTGTCGGTTTTGCCCTTACGGGCCATAAAATGAGTTTTAAACATCTAAACGATCCCAAACCTTTTGCCACTGATTAGTTATGATAAATAAATTATTTTAAGCCTTCTGGAAATATAAAAATATCAGATTTAAGTATCGAACCCGGTAATGGCCTTTAATCGCCTAAATTAGCGTTTTTAACGCATAGTATGTTCTAAAATCATATTGGACATACCCGGGTTGATACCTACCGATATAAGAAGAAAATTATCATATTTTAACAGTAAGCAAAAGTTGATAAACTCAGACTTCAGTTTTGAGCTTGTCGGCTTATGTGAAATTACCAAAATACCCCTACGGGGCCTAGTTTGGTTAAATATGATAAATTTCACATACATGCCTTAGCCTACTGTTATAACCCATCAAAATGAGTATGTTTACTGTTTACATCAGACCTGTAACTTAGTTGAACATATAAACGCTTTTACAAACTTTAAAATGACCAAACTACCCCTACGGGGCATAGTTTGTATTTAAATTAGTTCGGGGCATAACGAAAGACATCCTACTGATGTTACAACATATTTGAAGCATATTAACTTAGGAAACCTGTATATGACTCTTACGGATACCCGTTACGCATATTACGCGTTCGACTCGATTTATGTAACAAGTTTACATAAATTAGCCGAAACGGGTCAAACCTTATCGGTTTAATCTCAAAATCCAGAATGTGAATAATGAACCCATATTAAACAAGTCTTCAAACTTGTCGGGTCTGAATCACATTCTATCCGGTCTTCGCTTAATCGTGCGTACGAACCGTATCTTCGAAACTAGCCGGTCTAAGCTTAAGCATAATTAAAGACCCGCTAGGATTCTAATAGGTTATATTTAACCTTCGTTCCAGATTAGGAGAAACAGTAAAAGCTACCTGCTATTTGATTATTGTGACTATACTTTGCATCAAGGTAAATACTTTTAACTTATTTTCCCTATACGGGCTTGGGTTACGGTACATAGCGTACCGCTTGATCGAGCATCAAATCTTCCACGTTTAGTGGTTAATTGAATAATTTGATCGGCTCGTTTTAAACAGATGTGTTTACTTTACAGCCTTTGGGGGGTTAATGACCATGTCCCGGATATCCTCGGCATTATCTTACGAGATAGCCACGACCTGAGCACGGGGTGTAGGCGTACTCCCGTGTATAACTCACTTAAAGTGGTGTGTCTATTGATCTTTAACCCGGAATACGTTCCGGGCTACTGAACGCATAAGTAACATGTAAATCGTTCACAAGATTATAATATTAAATAATTCTCCCAAGTTAAATAAAAATGTTTATGCCATGTGCATCCAAACCAATTTTCAATCATTTATAAAACGAGTCAGTTGAATGTATTTACCAGTGTAAACTGACGTATTTTCCCAAAAAGATTAAATGCAGGTACTAGGCGAAATAGGCTGGGATCCTCCTAAGCATCATTAGAAGTCTCGCAAACTTAAGATGCCGAAGTCTGTTGAACCATAAACAATATTTTAATTCGATCCTACTGTGGATAAACACCGGATAATTGTGACCTTGTTTACAATAAATAAATTCGGTTGTATCTTATTTTAAATTTGCTTCCGCTGTGCATTATATTATTGTGTTGTTTGACTATTACGTTGCCAACCATGACGTCACGATACTCCCCCACCGGGCCCATCGGTGACACGTGGAAATCGGGGTGTGACATCTGTAGTGCAACAACCATTCAGAACTGCATAGTGTTATATATTTTTTATATAGTGTTATAAACTGTTACTTGGTGTTATATGGTGTTATAATATGGTTTTTGGTGTTATAGAATTCTGTAGTGTTATATAATTCTGTAGCGGAACCATCAAAAAACACTATATAACACCATCAATTATTAATTCTGTAGTGCAACCACCATTTAGAGCTGTATAGTGTTATATATTTTTTATGTGGTATTATATAGTGTTCTTTGGTTATATAGTGTTATATGATCGATGCATAGTGTTATATAGTGTTATATTTTTCTGGTAGCATGCCTATGATGGATGTATAGTGTTATATAGTGTTATATGATAGACGTATAGTGTTATATGATGGAAGTATAGTGTTATACGTTTCTTTCAGCAGTTACATATTTTTCTATTTTTAGAATTTAGAATCGAGATAATTTAGCAATTAAATTTGAATAGCTAGTTTTTAGGAGATTGATGGCGGGTACCATATTTGAAACATTGGAAAAGACACTATTGCCCTTCAATTTTACATAAGGTCCTTCTAATTAAAACATAATTTACATTTTATACCCTATTGATCTCAACCATTAGATCAAATATCCAATGGTTTAAAACACTTCTTACCCTTCTCACATTTTAGACACTTTTTACCATATCCCTACCCTATATATATATATAGGGTAGGGTTCGAGCGTGAACAACCTCCCAAGAGTGAACTGCGTGAACAGATCTGGACACTTGATTTCCTTTTTAGTTGTTAAGGGTAGGATTGTAATTATATAAAAAATTTGATTTAAATCATTATTTTAATAATTGAATTAAGTTACATCTTTCCTAATTTAAATTTATTATCCACATTATGCTTTATTTATTAATAAGATAATTATCAAAATTAAACAACAAATCACCAGATTTCAATTTTAATTTTTATTTTAGATTTCATCAATAGAATTCAAATTTTGATTTTTAAGATCCACGTAACCTTAATATTTCAACGGTATACACATGTGTACTTGGATATAAATAGAACAGTACATATGTGTACTCAGCATCGTACATATGTGTAATTAGCTACATAATACATACATACAAACAATACCTGTAAAACTATTTTATATTTAACAAATTACAAGTTCCATAATGTTTTCCAAACCAAACAAAAAAACATATAATTACAAGTTTCAGTTTCGTAAAAACAATAAACCCAACATAATCGAAAAAACAAAAAACATAATCTTTTACAACTATTCGCCACGTTGTATGCTGAATCATCCTTATCGACCTCATACGTGAATCATCCTTATCGACCTTCCATCTCCACTTTTCTCGTTAACGACATCTCCTATAATAGCACAAAAAAAAAACTCAGCAACTAATACTTTGCATAATTCACAAGTGTACACCAACAACTTTACACATTCAATACACAAAAAATTATGAGATATCACAAAAGCAGACGCTATACACATGTGTACATTGGGTTATAATTAGAGCAAAATCAGAATACACATGTGTACATCGCATTAAAAACAGAGAAAAATCAGAATACACATGTGTACATCGCGTTAAAAACAAAGCAAAATCAACGAATTGAACAAAAAAAAAACTCAACAACTAATACTTTGCATAATTCACAAGTGTACATCAACAACTTTACACATTCAATACACAAAAAAAAACTGAGATATCACAAAAAACAGACGCTATACACATGTGTACATCGCATTAAAAAACAGAGCAAAATCAGAATACACATGTGTACATCGCATTAAAAACAGAGCAAAATCACAAGTGTACATCAACGACTTTACACAATCAATACACACAACCTTCTGAGATATCACAAAACCTGCTACAATTCATATGTGTACAGTCAATGAACAACCAAACATCGCAAAAAAAGAAAAGAAAGGAAAGGAAAAAAAAATTCATCATCACCGGAAACAGTAACCATCACCATTATCAACAACCGAACATCAATTTTTCCGAAAAGAAAAGAAAGGAAAAAAAATAAAAGAAACGAGGGAGAGTTTTACCGGAAACTCGTCGGGATAGGTTCTGTTTGTCATCATCACCGTCAAAATTCCCAGCCGCCGCCGCCGTGAGCGGCGGCGCTTCCGTCTCTGTCGCTTCATTTTCTTGATAGCTCTCTCTCTATCTCATCTCTCTGGCTTAACCACCTCCACAGCCACCGTCTCTCTTCCTCTCCCCCCGATTGTCGTCGCTGTGCGCCGTCGTGAGCGGCGGCTCTACTGGTTAACCCGATCACCGGTCTTGTGTGGCGCCAGAGTAGAAACGAGATGGTGGGGGGTCTTTCGCTGGAAAACACAGCCGGCAGTCGCCGAAAATCCGGCCATATGCAGATGATAGGGAGAGATCGGGTGAGGTGGTGGGTGAGGGAATCTTGTTTTGAGTGTGTGATTTCATTAGAGGATTTTTTTATATAGTGTTTATCTTTGAAACTGATACAGAGATTTTTAGGGGATTACAAATGACAAACGTATTGATTAGTTTCCATATCTTTAATATGAAAGTTTCCTATTTTACCCTATAGATTAAAATTTAAATTAAATTTATTATACCTTTAATTACAATTGTGCCATTGATCTAAGACCTATCATCTACAAAATAAAAGGTCCAGATCAGTTCAGGCAGTTCACTCTTGGGATTTTGTTCACGTTTTAACCTAATCCTATATATATATATATATATATATATATATATATATATATATATATATATATATATAAGGAAATGTGATTGGATTGCACCTCATAACAGAAGCGAATAATTGAACTTCATGATACTCGACTCCAATACCAAACAAATTCAATTTCACCAAATTACTCTTCAGCCTGAAACCAAATAAAACAATTAAGAACCCTTATAATGTTCCTATAATTTCCAACGACCATTCCTCCAAAATCATCTCATCATTCTCACACATTAAATGAGAAATAGTAACATCTCCTTTACCAATTCGAGCCCTAAAAAACAAACTGGTATGAATGGCATCCTTGATAACAATATGAAGACCTCTCATAGCCAAAATAAACAAAAAATGACACAATGAATCTCTTTAACAAATACCCCTTTCCAAACTGAACTAATTTGTCGGACTCACATCCACCAAGATGAAAAACCCTATCAGACGAAAGATAGGAGCTTATCCACATAATCCATTTATTACCGAATCCAAGAAAAGACATAATCGACAAAAGATACTCTCAACTCAATGAAACATACGTTTTGGCAAAATCCAACTAAAGAAGAAGTAAATTACTAAATTACTCTTTTGACGTTTATATTAATCAATCACCTCGTTCAAATTTAAATGGCTATAAAAATTTAGCCCCCTTTAGTAAACTTTGAATGCTGAGGGCTAACAACATAATCAATCACACGAGCAGATTGGTTAGCTAACAACTTAGCTATGATCTTATATTGGAGATAAATCAAACTGAATGGTGTAAAATCATATACAACCATAGGACATTCGATCTTCAGAAATAATGTAATAATGAAGGAAGCATTGTAACCTGAAGGAATTCTCTCATTTTGGACAAATTCTCTCACAAAGTTGAAAACATCTTATTGAATAACATCCTAATATCTTTTCACGAAACCAAAACAAAATCCACCAGGACCAGGAGATTTATCACTCTCACAAGACTAAACTGCATTCTTAACTTTACTCAAGAAAGCTCAACTTCCAACAAGGATGCCTCAGTAATCAGCAACAATTAATAACGAGCAATTCAAGTCACAATCTGTATGTATTGCATGCGAATATCCGAAAAGCCTAACAATGTGTTGGGCGTGTGATACGATGATTATATACTATTTGTTACAACAAAAAAAAATTAATACAGAATCACTATTTATGTAATTTCCTTGTAACAATGGAAACACACTTATATGTGTATGCGCGTCTATCTATACCTATATATACATACACAAACACACACAATAAATATGAACGCCTAAAGGGGTTTTATTAAAAAATGCAAAACTAGCAAGAAGTTGGAAATTGACAAACCA
>JARYGA010001827.1:0-50325 GCA_030545235.1 Helianthus tuberosus
TTACATCAAAAAACTAACCGGACTTATATAAACCGGAAGTTACATTGTTATTTACAAAGGATAATTGTTCAAACATCGGTAAAAGCATCATTACATTCATCCCACATAAGGTGCATGCCCCAAGCTACCGGACATGTCCACCTTACAAAATAACTAAATCAATTATAAACCTCCAAGGTGCATACCCCAAAGAGCCGGGCATGTCCACCCTACTTCTCCGAAAAGTCATTCACTTGCAAAACGAAGGGCTTTCTTGATTTCAGAGAGAGGCGCGTTGGCAAGCTTCGGCAGATCTTCTATCACCGGAAATTTAAGAGTATCGAAGCAAGTCACGGCCGCCTTCAGCTCCTCCGTGGCATTGCGATTCAGAACCGGAACATCTTTATAAGCGGTCTTCTTCTGCAAAGCATGTACGTACCCAGCATGTACACCTGAGTTGATGCCCACCGCACTCATTGCATTATTAACTCCAGCCACTGCGGCAGTCATCTCCGGACCCTTGTGGATGTTCTTAGCCAAAAGCTGAGCTCCTTCTGAAAGCATCCAAGCCTTCGTCTCCTGAAGATCTTCCACTTTGGCTTTCAAAGAAACATTCTCCGACCCCATTTCTTCCTCGCGCCTTTTCATCTCCTCTATGCGTTCCTTCAAATCAGCTTCGCCTGATTTAAGCGCGTCCCGTTCTGGAAAAAGTGTTAGAAAAACAGGAGAACTAAGAAACAAGTTAAACCAGAAAGAAGACGTACCGGCCATCATGCTCTCATAAGCAAGACGCGCCTTATTAAGAGAATCCTCCATCTTCGTCAAAACAACCTTGTGCTCTTCGTCCTTCCGCCTCATCGATTCAGAGAAAGTCGAAAACTCCGAAGAAATCTTATCCCTGTCCTCCGCAGCAGCAGCAGCGGCAGCCTGGGACGATTGATTTTGAGCAATCAAAGAGTTAACCTTTTCTTGCTGAGATTGAAGGTCTTGGGTCAATTGTGCTATTTTCTTCGCCGCCTCTGGACTCCTCTGAACTTTACGCTTCAGAGAACGAGCTTCCTTTTCTAATTCCTCCCTTACCGACTCCGCTTCCACCCACCGACGATATAGCTCCGTCACGAAGATATTCGATTGGGCTTGATTGGTCAAAACCGCAGCCCCTAAATCCGGGTTCTTCATCTTCCGACTCCTTGCATGATCTATTGGAGTGTTGATGTTGAAAAGCATAGTTCTGGCAACCAAAGTATCCATCACCGAATCTTTGTTCCGGATGTCCCAGTCAGGAACGAACTTTTCTTCGGCAGTTGCTGGGTCGATATCCATATCATCCGAAAACAAATCTGCATATCGAAAAAAGGACATCAACTCAGGTCCGAACCAAGATGAGGGAAGAGAGGACACTTGATCTTCCTCATCATCTGCAAAACAGTCCGGACCCAAGGATGAGCCCAAGTGCGTACCTGAAAAAGTCACCACCTTTGGCTCACCATGAGTTTTTCCCTTATCTGTAACCGTCGGATTCTCCATTTCCATGCTCTCCACCTCGCTATCAGGTACAAAGCCACCTGAATAGACAGGAGTTGGTTTGTTACGAGCCAATGCGGCTTCTTCTCTAGAAAACTTACCACCGGTAAGATGTTCATCCAGTTCAGCCATCACATTACCTTCGGAATGAGAACTTTTCCTTGATTTCTTCGACTGAGGCAAAGGAAGAGGGTCGGTAGCACGAATTTGAGCTGGCTCATTTTTCCTCTTATGAGGGCGAGCCTTTAGAACAACGCCTGACAGATCCATACCTGACGTAACACCCTTGTTTTTTAAAGAAGAAGGTCGATATTGTAAAGCCTCGTCCAGATTGCGGAACTCCGGATCACTATCCACATCGTCAAGTAAAGACTTCTTACCGGTTCGTGATCCAGAGGAACCTTCAGCATCTTTTAAAGATAATGGAAAGGAAGAAGTAGCCTCAGCAGCAATTTGTTCAGGCACATCCTGAGGAATAGAAGAGGTTGCTTCTGCAACAGAAGGCTCGGTCATGTTTTCAGTAACCTCCGGACGAATTGGCTGGGCCGAGGATGCCACTTGTTTCATAAAAGGAACCTCCTCCTCGCCTTGATCTCCAAAGTCAAAATCCAAAACATCCATGTTCGGAACTTTTAAGGCATCAAGAAGAGACATCGCGACACCTGCGTCCCCAAAACAGGAAGTTAGCAAAATAAATAAAGTAATGGTACCGAAGGGGACGAAAAGGGCCGAAACTTACGATCACTCTTTCGGCTAATAATCGGCCATTCATTATCCCCTCGGGCCCAGGAAAAACTGACGCGACCTAACCAAAGGAAATGCTCAGGAAGGGGACGAATGAGGGATTTATGATCAATCAGGGCACGGACAAGATTTTCATCATAAACAAAGTCTTCGTCAAAGGACATCGTCTGATCCTTGAAACGCCACCTCATATCCTCCGGTAGGCAGCGGTCATCTAACCAGAAAAAATTGTCTTTCCAGTTCTTCAGGCTAGACCGCTCGCCAGAGGATGGGGAAGGGACATTCTTTCGATGAGCAAATGTATACCAATCTCCGGCCGTTATGAACTCGTAAAAATAACGAAAAACGTTCAGGTCCGGCTTCCGATCTAATGCTCGACAAGAAATCTCAAAATGGTTAATTCGGCTAAGGCCGAAGGGGTTAACCTGACAGATGTGGACCCTAAAATACTGTAAAACCCTGATCAAGAAGCGAGAAAAAGGAACCCTATAATTCGCGAAATTACAGACGCGAGTATAAAAGGGAAACTTCCCTCGACGGAACGGATATATTGATTCCCTTTCGGAGGGAAGAACTGGATGAAGATCCAGAGGAATCCTATAATCTCTAATGAACTTATCCAACTGACGTTGGGTAAGCACACTCACACTCTCCGCCAGATTCTCCTTACCAGGAGCCATTTCATAAATAAAAAGAGATGAAACTTAAGTAAAAGAAATGGACGCACCTTAAGGAGGAAGAAGAGACTCGAAAAGAAGAGGGTAACAGCAGAGAAGGAAAAGATGAGAGAAAGGTAAAAATGAAATGGTAAAAAGTGATTTTATAAGGGTTTGAGTCGGTTGCGGGGTAGTCACATCAACCGTCACCTCCCACGAATTCCAACACAAGGAATTGCTACCGTCACAGGTAGGTGACCAACCGTCAAATCGCGAAAGTCACCCACGCCACGTCATCACCATTCAAATCACACCACGTCATTGACTCAGACCACTCTCGTGATGACACATCATCCGAATAGGACAAAAAACTTGAAATAATAGTTTGCTAAGTTTTTACAAATACTTACCAAACTGGGGGACTTGAAGATACATGTCCGAGGCCGGACATGATTCCCAGGACGAACAAGACTCCACTTGAACGTACATCCAAATAATGTCCGTCCAAGATCAAGAACCTCCGAAGACGAACCTCCATTCAAGTGCGTCTGGACGGATGATGTCATCTAAGTTGACTACTATAAATACCCATCAAGTACAAAGCCAAGTACGATTTTCTGAACCTTCGTCCTTACTTTCTCTCTCTATTTTCTCTCTCTACCAATACTTATCCTCACGCCGGAGGGTGGTCGCAGAGAGGCCCTCCCATCTCTGCGGCGAGCCTAACGGTTTTCTGTTTTGCAGGACTGTTCCTCAAGTTCTCTCATAAGATCCAAACCCTCGTTTACAGGCTCCGGCCTAGACACGATTCTTTGGTTCTTCAACCATTGTCGTCAATTATCGACACCTAAACCATACAAGACACCAGCATACTTCTCCAACGAGCCACTGAAGAAATTATCCTTCAACTTCCTGAAAGTACACGCAGTAAGCAGACTATCCGAACCTGCTTGATGACAAACACCAATCCTTTCGACTTCCAATAACTCAGCTAACTTATTCAACCCACCATGAAGACTGTTGCAGAACTTCATCAGATGTTTAATATCGAAAATGGTGGGAAAATACATATTAATCAAACTAAAAAATCCAGATTGTGTATCAGGCAGATTCTGACATGTTAACACTTTCAACAAATATCCGAAATCATATCCACTGTGAAATGTCACCCAATACACACTATCATTCAGCACAATCCCTGAAGATATCAACAACTCGCCAAATCTACGCGCATCGATTCCATTTTCGTTATTTTTCTTAAAATCGATACCGCTCTGTTTCAACAGCTCAACAGAATCATTTGCGAAAACATCATCATTCACGTTAAACTCACGGAAATTAAACTGCCAGATGCAGAACTTATCGGTTCCACACGTCGGTAAATTTCCTTGATCATCCAAAAAAGTTAGCCCTAATTGAATTAATTTGAGCATATCAACGTTATCCTTCAACGTCTGGTAATGATAGTCGTTACTGTTTTTGAAATTACCGACCGGACGGAGAACAATTCCAGGAAACTCGGTATCCATTGCGATGTACGGAAAATCATCAACGATTTTTTGAATCAACGCGAATTCTTCCTCGAGATTGTCATTCCACACCTCGCGAATCTGAATCGAATCGCCTTTTGACAAAAGCGACATTTCTCATAACAAAATCGTTCAATTTTTTTCAAAATTTATCGAAATTTCGTGAGGAAACAGAACATGGATTAATATCAACAGTGCCGCTTGAGAATCGATACGGATCTGCAAAATACACAATCAATAATCATTATCAGCATGAATTGATTTGAAAAAATGTATAAAATTATAATGTGAAATCGGTACAGATCTGCAAAATACACGATAAATTCAGCATAAACTGATTCGAAAAGCATATAAAATTATTACTACAATAAAAAAAATCAAATTTGTGTAATCAAATATGTGTGTTAAATCATCTACAAAACCCCAAATCTTAATGATGAATTGAAACTTCCCCCACTTAGTTGACTTTTTATTATTACTACAATAAAAAAATCAAAGAAGATCGCGCCTTCAGTTGAGGCGGTAGACGGTCGATTTTGAAACAGGAGGTAAAGAATTAGCCGAACGGTTGTAAACAAACCGAACGTTCAACGAACGGTTCGTGAACCGTTCGGGGGAAGTTCGTTTGTTAAATAAATGAACAAACATAAACAAGAAATTCCGTTCGATAAGTTAAAAAACGAACATGAACAGAGGTTGCGTTCGTTTGTTTATGTTCGTGAGCGTTCGATAATGTGTTTATTTATGTTTGTTTGTGTCCATTCGTTTAAAATTTTTATATGGGTATATTGAATTTTATTGGTTTTAGTTCTTAAAAAAATGAAACCACAGTTATCTTTTACGCATCCGCTAACATCCTTCATTTGACCATTTCAATTTCAGTTTGTGTTAAAGCTTGACAAACTTCTTAATTTTTGTGTTACTTATGTTTATAATGATTACGACGACTAAAAGCCAAAGGCTCTCATGTCATGGTCCCATTAAATTTTCATAACTTGACTTTTTTTAATCTATTTCGCTTATGTTTTAAGACTATTAAAAACACACCTACCACCCCAAGCTTTTTTTAAGGAGGAAAAAGTTTCATAAATAACTAACAAGAAGCTAGCAAATGAAATAAAGTGTCTAATTTACTCTTTTATTTAGAGTTTAGGATACCAAATGCTCATCCCTAGGCATAATGGTAGTGGCAGTCTGTAATCGTCGATGGTGGGGACGTTGTTAATTGCTGCAGCTAGGGTTTTTGTAAGACCCGTCTCAATAAATCAAGATTTTAATATTAAACAACGCATTTTATTTGGAAATGCATCTTTACAAAAACTTTGTTAAGTTAACGATCATACATGATTAAAGTATTCAAGTTAACTTCCCTACTAGTTTAAAACATTCAAAATATAGTATTAAGTGTTTACAAGATTCACATTAACTAAAACAAAATAGTTTATTTTGGAAGCTTCAAAAGATGAGTGTTCGGTTCTTGATACTTGCTTGATCTTCATCCGAGCGTTTACTACTATCACCTGAATTCAAAACCAACATGAAAATTAGTTTTGATAACTTAAAAATGTATTAAAACAAGTCCCAGAGTTAAATAAACAGAATTCAAACAAATTGCAGCAATTAGGGCCCTTGCGGGCCGCGAACAATGTCGCTTAAATCTGTCGCGGGCAGCGACCAATGTCGCGTGACGCGACGATGTCTCTGAGTTGGTGTCGCGCGACGCGACCCTCTGTTTTCGACAGAAAGGTTGGGTTTTTTATGCTGCAAATGCCCAGCTCCTAATTCTTAACCATTACCAACTTAAAACATTCATAACTTTCGTTCTACTTGTCCGTTTTACGTAATTCTTTTTCCTACGTGTCCGTAATTTAAATACGGACCCGTTTACCATCACTATTTGCATAAAAATTCGGTTTATTAGCTGATAGCCTATAAATCCCCTTTTTATTTATTTGGCCCGTTTAGTTAGATGTCATATTTTGCATAATTCATCAATATTGGTTTCTAAACATAATTACCCATTCCCCGGGCTTGTCAACTTTAGCGTATCACTTCCATTCCATGGTTTACGCTTTCATAATTCAAGCTTCGTCACTGGGTATCGTTTTCGACCCCCCGTCATTCGGGTCAAGCTTCGCCACTGGGTATCGATACCGGTACTTACCGGTGTTTTACCCATAAATACCGGTACCAAAAAACGAAGAAAATGGGAACCGGTACAGTTCGGTACCGGTACCCGGCACCAAATGCTCATCCCTAGTTTGTGAGCGTAAAATGGAAGGTGCCAACTTTGATATTTGTTGTATATACAATTTTATGTTCAGGGAGGTTCTTATTCGAATTTTTTTGGTCAAAGTGGTTCATCGATCCAACAGTGGTCAACGCTAGAGATGGGCATAATACCCGGTTCCAAACCCGAACCCGTAGAACCGACCCGGAACCGGTTCCAGTCCCAACCCGGTATAAAGCATACCCGGTTCCGGGTTTAAAAAACCCGACGGTTCCTACCCGGTTCCATATTTAAAAAAAAATAAGTTCCATACCCGGTTCCAACCCGTACCCGGTTCCTATCCGTACCCGGTTCCTATCCATACCCGGTTTGCATGTGTACCCGGTGCCATATTTTAATTTTTGAAGTTTAATTTAGCCAGGCCCAATGCATTGCTGTCGGCTTTTTCTTTCTTCACATATAGGACGTAATTTATTGTCACACCCCGGATTTCCACGTGTCACCGGTGGGCCTGGTGGGGAGTATCGTGACGTGTTTGGCAACATAATAGTCAAACAACACAATATATATAAATGCACAGCGGAAGCAAAAGATAAATATTATTACATTTCCGAATATACAGTAATATCCAATATTACAACGGAAAGTAAAGGATCCATAGGCGGATCTTAAAACATGTCATTTGTTCAACAGACTTTAGGCGCCTAGAACTTTCAAGATTCCTTAGAACCGCCCTGAGCTTCCAGTCAATTACGTTCAGTACCTGTCACTTCACCCTTTTGGAAAATACGTCAGTTTTCACTGGTAAATACACTCAACCGACTCATTTTGAAAAGAGTTCGTAAATTGATTTTGAATGCACTTGGCACAAAATATATTGACACTTTGATTAAAATGCACAAAGGCAAAATTAATCTTTTATACTTGTATACTTGTATACTTAGGATAAATTATATTTCATGTTATCAGTTTTACATAACTTGCTCTACATACGGGGCCCGGTTCTATGCCGGTTCAAGATTAACCGACACACCACTATTCCCTTATTGGGAATCCCTTATTGGGTATACAACTATTCCCTTATTGGGAAGCCCTTATTGGGTATGATAATATTCCCTTATTGGGTACAATACTATTCCCTTATTGGGAAGCCCTTATTGGGTACAATACATGCCCATAAGGTTAATACCTTTAGTGGATTACATGTTTTGGTATAATGCCCACAAGGTTAATACCTTTAGTGGATTACCTGTTTTGGTATAATGCCCACAAGGTTAATACCTTTAGTGGATTACCTGTATACAATTATTCCCTTATTGGGAAGCCCTTATTGGGTATAATACAATTCCCTTATTGGGAAGCCCTTATTGGGTATAATTAATTAATAACCATATAGCATCTGTCAGGTGTATGCCTACACCCCGTGCTTAGGTCGTGGCCATTGAAATTAATGAGTCAAGGATTATCCAGGACACGGTCGCATTAATCCCCAATGTTTCAGTCAAGCAATACGAATTAAACAGGTTATTTGGATTTCCTGACTCATTGGTCTTTGAATCCCATACCTGAACATGCGGTATTTATATTACCGTATCCCAAGCCCGTAATAGGGAAAATAAGTTAAGAGTATTTACCTGAGCTAGCTCCTGTCTTAAATAGCAAGAATCTAATAACTCAGCCGTAGTCACTTAAGTAAGCGTAGGTACAATTTACCGGAAAGCTCTAGTCTGGAATGATGGTATAAATAATTAATTAGAATGCTAACGGGTCTTTAATTAAGCCTAAGCTTAGACCGGTTAGTCTTACAGGAAGATACGGTTCGTACGCACGATTAAGCGAAGACCGGAATAGAATGTGATTTAGACCCGACAAGTTCGGAGACTTGTATAATATGGGTAAACTAAACACATTCTGGATTTTGAGATAAAACCGATAAGGTTTGACCCGTTTCGGCTAATTTATGTAAACTTGTTACATAAACCGAACCGAACGCGTAATACGCGTGACGGGTATTCATTAAAGCCATTTACAAGTTTCCTAAGTTAATTATGCCTCAAATATGTTGTGACATCAGTAAGATGTCTTTCATTATGCCCGAAACGAATCTAAACACAAACTATGCCCCGTAGGGGTAGTTTGGTCATTTTAAAGGTTGTAAAAGAGTTTAACTGTTTAACTGAGTTACAGGTCTGATGTAAACAGCAAACATAATTAAATTGATGAGTTATAATAGTAGGCTAAAGCATATATGTGAAATATATCATTTTTAACCAAACTATGCCCCTTAGGGGTATTTTGGTAATTTCACATAAGCCGAAAAGCTCAAAAACGAAGTCTGAGTTTATCAACCTTTGCTTGCTGTTAAAATATCATAATTTTCCTCATATATCAGTAGGTATCAACCCGGGTATGTCCAATATGATTTTAAGACATACTATGCGTTAAAAACGCTAATTATGGCGATTAAAGGCCATTTCCGGGTTCGATACTTAAATCTGATATTTTTTTATATTTCCAGGAGGCTTAAAATAATTTATTAATCATATGTGATCAGTAGCAAAAGGTTTGGAGTTGTTTAGATAAGTAAAACTCATTTTATGGCCCGTAAGGGCAAAACCGACAATTACCGGATTAAGCCTACGACTACTAGTTATGCTCAGCCTAAAATTAATTAAAAACCTTTAAAAATCCCAAAATAATATATTACATCAGGGGGTATTAAGTTTGATACCAAAAAGTCGGCTTAACTAGGCTATACGCTAATTACGCCGTTTTATTAACATAAAGCATTAATTTTGCGATATTGAGCATAACTCTTAATCTACAAGTCAAACTGATGTCAAACTTTGCATACAAGTTTATATATCAATAACTAAGGTTTCTACACTTTTACATTTTCATAAATCCCGTTTTAATGTAATAAGGGCATAATGGTCAACATATGAGCAATTAACGGAATCATGCGTATTAATCGGATAACTAATGAACCGAGGTGTATAATCACAGAGGGTTATACTAGCATCTAACCTGGTCCAAATGAAGCTCTAAGGTATTTCTAAAACATACCTAAACGGGTCAGAACTGAAGTCAAAGCAAAAGTCAAAGCTTTGCGATTTTCGGTTCCGAACCGGGTCTAAACAGGAAATAGTCGGGTTGAACATGTTTGGACATGTTCTTACACTTATTACTAAGTTATAAAAATGATCAAACAGGTTATATATGTTCTAGATAGCTAATTATGCATAAACGACATTTTAAGCATTATGTTGACTTTTTAAATAAAAGTTTGACCCGACATTTGACCTGGTTAGAATGGGAATCAGGGGGAACCTTTTTAGGGGTTTATTACCCACCTAATTACCAACTTATAACTACTTTTAATTCGACTAATCACTGGACCATTAGTGATTAATCTTAAAGTCAACCGTTAATTACGACGGTTTGACTTTTAAGCTAAAACTAAGCTAAAACTTAATCAAGAAAGGTTTAGCAAACTTACTTAAGTCCTAAGCTTGCTTAGGAAGGACTTGGGTCTGCTTTGAAGCTCCAGAAAGGCTCCTTAATTGTAGATGAAGGTGTGAAGATTTGTTTGCTACTTCATGCCTTTATATAGTGTTTAGATCACCACAAATTCTTGACACCCAAGTCTATAAGTGACCACAACATCTTAACAAGTGTCCCTAGATGTTTAGGGGGTGTTTAGGGGCCAAGAAGGATGAGGAAAATAGATTAAAGATCAGTTGCAACTCTTAAAACAGCCAACAGCCAAGTTGCTGTCGCTGCAGACCGGTAGCGCACCGCTACGCTTCTGATGTAGCAGTGCGCTAGCCCTCCTCAGGGGCAATTCTTGCATTTTTCAGTTTGCATCCCTGGCTCTTGGTACTCCGAAAGGTCAACTAAGCTTAATTCTTGCATATTGACCCCTTATTATTTATATACAAGGGCTTTATGACTTATACTCACTTTGCCAAGTCCCTGGATACTTCCAGTTAACCCGAAAAGTCATAACTTTCACCGTTGACGCTTTAACCCCTCGTACACGAATTTGATCATAACTTTCTCATACGATAACGAAACTTTATGAAATTTTAATCGTGCATTCTAGTGAGCATAATTAACCGTTACAAAGCTTTGGGTTTGCTAAAAGGTCACTCAAAGGTATAACTTAAACATGTTGACACATTTAACCCCTGAAGTTTGTAACCTCTCACTTTTAGCTTCGTATGATCTATGATTTATTCGTTTGAAGGTATGAGCATCATGTAGGGCTAATGTGCAATACATTTATTCACTGTTGACATTTAGAACTCGTATATTTACATACTTTCCATGATTGTCAACTTTAGTCATTCTAGAATATTATTTCACACTTTCAAACATATGACACGTGTCAACACATTATAGGACGTGGATTTTCGAGGTGTTACATTTATAACGGTAATAATCAACATTTAATACATATTTGAATTCCAACATATTCCATTATATCCGAATTCCAAGTTCCAACATATTCCAACAAAGCTGAAACATGCAGAGCATCGATTCCATATTTCCATGCATTAATGTCGGCTTTTTCTTCACATGTAGGAAAGAATCGGTTCCGACCCGAACCCGGGTCCATACTACCCGGAACCGGGTATAAAAGGTTATGGTTTTATGGGCAAATACCCGGGTATGAACCGGAACCGGGTTTGAGAAGAACCGGGTACTGTCAACTTTAAGAGGAACCGGGTACGGGTAGGAACCGGTTCCGGGTTTTAAAAATACCCGATTATGCCCATCTCTAGTCAACGCCGGAAAGATGGTCTTGGATTTATTCGAATTTGCTGCAATGGGCCTGTTTGGATGGGTAGTCACAAGTTTTGGGATGATTGGGCCAGAAATAAGTATGTTTTAAAAAAAGCCCAATCTAAAATCATAAAAGATTTTAAAAATTACTAATGGGTTGTGGATTGCACAAAGGCCCAAAGAAAATACTTCACAGAGATGTGATTTTATATGGTATAGATATGGGCTGACTAAGTTGACTATTATTCAGAGGTGGGCCTGGTTTGGGGGAGGGGGGACACAAAATGGACTTCTTTTATTTGGGATTATTGCCTTTTAACATGGGCCGATCAGATGGATAACTATTATGTTGGTGTAAACAAGCCGAGCCAAGCCCGAGCTCGATTAACTTATGAGAGCTCGGGCTCGAGCTCGGCTGGTTTGTATTTTCTCAAGCTCGAGTTCGGCTCGCGCTCCACTCGTTTATTATCTAGTAATTAGTATATTAAATAAAAATAATATAAATAATAGACTTTTTAGGTTCGCGAGCTCGATAAGTGAAGCTCAGGCTTGGGCTCGTTTACTAAATTAAATAAGCTTATTTTTAGGTTCGAGGTCGGCTTGTAAACAAGTTTAAATAAGCTCGGCTCGACTTGTCTCGTTTACACCAAGGCCCGACGAGCCTAACGAGCTTCACATGTGAGGCTAGCTCGCCTCATTTTGAGCTTTTTCTAGAGCCGATCTCGAGTAGCTCGCGAGCCGCTCGGCTCGTTTGCATCCCTAGTTATAATACCCGGTTTTTGAAGAACCGGTTCCTTACTGGGTACACTGGTTTTTTGGACTATAACAATACCCGGGTATAACAATACTCGATTTTCACACAATTCAATGCCCGGAACTGGTGTACAGAAATGGGCACCTCACCTCTACTTGGAATACCAATATGGTACCCCAGGCATACACATGGATTGGGATTATAGAGATATATTACTATCATGCAATGGGCCAATTGCCTTATTTAAAGACGGGCTTTAGTGTGTATTTTAGAACTTGTAATTGTCTTTGATTGATTTTAGGCGGATTGCATTTAAATAATCCCAACTTTCTTAATTTGGCTGAGTTATTTGCCGATAATAATCCGAACTGGACCACTTTTGGCAGATACTAGTCCGTCGTTAAAAATAGCTTAACAGAGTTAAGTTTTTTTTTTTCCGAATTACAAACCGATGTTTTAGGGTTTTGATCAGAACGAGGATACGAGTCGACTAATGTAAAACTTACCTCGAAACGGTGCTCCAAACGGCTAATTTTTTGTTAACTGAAAGTTTAAACACCCGAATTGAAGCACCGTTTTCGTCGTTTGGGGCAGTATTTCGAGGTAAATTTTATATCAATCAACTCGTATCCTTGTTTTAATCAAAATCTCTAAAACATCGGTTTGTAATTTGGGAAAAAATTTAACTCCGTTAGACTATTTTTAACGCAGACTATTATATGCCAAAAGTGGACCAGTTCGGATTATTATCGGCAAATAACTGAGTTGGGATTATTATCGACCAAATTGAGAAAAATGAGATTATTCAAATCCAATTTGCATGAGATTTAGTAATGTAAAAATGTGATTGGGTTTAGTTGTGTGCCCCGGGTTTATTCTATTTGTATGGGACCAATCGACCACGTATGTTGATTGTACCTGGGTTTTGGACTTAACTTCAGGATATCTGAAGCAAGTAATAAAATCCTTTGTTCCTTCTAAATTTATAAAATTTATGGAGTTCCGTCTCTCCTTTACCCAAAAATGAAAAAAATGATTAAGTTAATTGAACAACGCCAAACACATTAAGTTTTACTTTTCACCATTAACAAAAATCGTTAGGTTTGACATTTCACTATGAGTCATAGTCTATGACAGAAGTCATAATCAAAAGCACTCATTCATAATATAGATTAGGATCAAATGCAAACTCTCTTAATTGTAAGAAAGGTACAAAGGCTTCTAAAAAAACTCACTACACAAAAAAAAACCTACTACAAAAAAAAACCCTAAGCACCCACCACCACCCAAAAACCTAACCCCCCAATCACCCACCCCCAAAAAATAAATAAATAAATAATATTTTTTTTTTGGCCGAGGGGGGTTGGCTGGGGGTTTAGGTTTTTGGGTGGTGGTGGGTGTTTAAGTTTTTGGAGGTTAGGTTTTTTGGGGGTGGGGAGTTAAGTTTTTTTTGTTTGGGGGGGGGGGGGGGTGGGGGAGGGGGGTGGTTTAGGTTTTTGGGTGGTGGTGGGGTGGGTGTTTAGTTTTTGGATGGTGATGTAGTGAATTTAGGTTTATTGGACATTTGTCACTCTATAAATCCTTTTTACATTTGTTACAATTAGGAGTTTTTGTAGAATAAGTTAACCTTGAGACAAAATCTAAACTTGATAAAATGAAATCCGATAAAAACAAACGGCAGGTATTAAAATACTTTGTTTGTTAGTTCATCTCTTGATTTCTATTTCATGGAAATTATCTCTTGATTATAGTTTACAGGATGAAATAGGAGTGTAGTTTAAGCTCCAAGTATAAATGTTCCATGTATAGTCCAAACATATTAAAATCAACATTTATAAACTCTGCAATAGTCCAGTTATTTCAAAATCAGTTTATGTGGCGTAAGGAATGACATATTTGAGTGAATAAAGGGTGAATTGTTTATTCAAAATATTATCATACAATAAAATTTCCGTATAGAAACAAAATAAATACCTTATATGTAACTTTGATCTACAACAATATAGATCAGAAGACAGCAGATAGAAAATGACAATGCTTTTGGTGTTTATATAGTAAGGGGCCGTTTGACAACTTCTGAATGGTTAAGTGCTGAATCAGTAAGAGTTCTGAACCATTAAGTGTTAAACCACTAAGAAGTCTGAACCATTAACAGCCAAATAATGCTTAACCGTTCAGAGGCAAATGTCTGACCAATTCAGATTAGAGATCTTAACCATGCAGACTCAGTATAATACTTAACCATTCAGAGGCAAATGTCTGAACCATTCAGACATCTGCTCGCGAAACAAACAGTATGAACCATTAAGTGCTGGACCAGTAAAAATGTCTGAACCATTAAGAGCTTCATTAAGAGGTAAACAAACAACCCCTAACATTTCATCTACAACAATATTTACTTATATAGCTATAAAATACATAAGAAAATTTAACCCAACCACTGTATCATTATAAATATCTTGAAACATATACACATAACATTTTTTTAAATAAAACAAACATACAAAAATGGAGTAGATACATAAAACTAAAAACTTGATAAAAGAAAACGTTCGTCTTGAAACATATACACCTAACATTTTTTTTAAATAAACCAAACATATAAAAATGGAGTAGATACATAAAAATACAAAGTTTATAAAAGAAAAAGTACAAACATACAAAAATGGAGTAGATACATAAAAATACAAACTTGATAAAAGAAAAAGTTCGTGTTATATAAGAAAAAGTGGTTAGTGTATGTATTTTAAGATATTTTATAATATATAATACATAGATTACACGTAATATTTTCTTCTTTTTTTAATAAGCATTGGAAGTTAGTAGGTATGATTTCCAGGTAAGTGGTAAGAAAGGGAAGAGCAATGATGTTTGGATCTAAATTCATCACCCCATTTAACATTTTAACCTCAACATAGCGTAGAGACTCACAAACCGAAGGCAACCTTTGATTATTTTGAGGTTAGTTTTTTTTTATTTAAATTACGGTGGTGGTTTTGTTGATTTTTAAATCCGTATGATGCTTGAAATTTTGTTATTATTTAGATGGTAAAATGTTTGAAATCGACAAAACTGACGCCCATCGGAGGTTTGATGTTCATTACCACATGTTGACTTTTCTAAGAAAGTCAACTAGTGGTTTTAAATCTGATCAAACCCTTAATTGAATCAGATACATATATCATCATTCATCAGGTCTCAAAACCAACTTATAAAGTTAATTGTAAAAGTATCCAAGTACTCAAATTTCATGGCTTTTAAGAGACATGTGAGGTGTTTGTTTCAACAAAACCAACTTGTAAAATTAATTGTAAAAGTATCTAACTACTCAAAGTGTAATCATTTTGTTATATATAACTAAATTAGCTTTCTTTTTTTAAGGCGGCATTTCATTGAACGACTAGCAAGAAATTAGAAGACCTAAAAACAACAACCAACAAGAAAGAAACAAAACTACATTACAAGAAATCAAAATTGCCCCAATTACCTTCATCTAAGCCTTCAATCTTTGTCGTACATTCATTATATTTCAAAACAGGAATATCAACAATAATATAATATATAATATAATAACAATAATATTCAAACTGTAGCAATTACATGCTAAATCCATCAGTTTAGATGATTCTCATTTTTGCCGTACATTCATTATATTTCAATTGTCTCTTGACGATGATGACGGGAGTAGCTCAAGCCTCAATAAAATGACTAAGAATACATAATAGCTTGAAGGGTTAAAAGGTTAAAGGGTTTAAAACCCGGGAACTAAGGTGAACAGCAAAAAGAACGTGAACATTAATCATTCACTTCACTGATTGCTTAAACAACTCTCCCACAGCCACAAAAGCAAAGCATGTGCACAGGGAGTCCTCTTTTATCTGCAGGTCCAAACGCTTCAACCCCTAAAAGGGTAAGTCCCCCACTGCAAGCCGGATTCACTAGTCAAAGGTTTCTCCTTTGAGAAACCTCTTTCCCTATAAATGACACTTCATTGAATACATTTCAAACATTCTGGATCAGCTCAGATCTCCTTGGATCTCTGATCTTCCTTCTTGTCTCTTGAGAACTTGTTTTACACAAGTCTCTCTTCTTCATTCCAACACACACAATTTACTTGCTCTTGCATCCAATGCGGAACATCCTTCAGCCGAGGATCCTAAGTAAATAGTAAACATAACTAGTGAACCTCTCTCCACGTCTTGCAAACGTGGGGGGACCCCGCGACCTGCATTAGGCAAACTTCAACCCTTGAAGCCTTTTGCCTAACCAGTCCGATCGCTACCTCAGGTCTCATTCTCGTTGTAACAACAAGTTGGCGCCCACCGTGGGGCTACGACAGTCATTTCTCTTAGAAGAAGACCAGTAGTGTAGCTCCATTCTTCCAGAAATCGTCATGTCTGAAGGAGAATCTCCGGGAGAGGTAAACCAAGTCCCACGTACCTCTACCCCTAAAACTAGCCAAACTCCGGTGGCTATACCGACTTCCTTCTCAATACCGGGAAGCACTCCAACTGGAGCAACGTACCCCGAGATTCTCACCTTCCAAACACCGACCCCGTCTCATTCAGGAGTTCCATCCCCTAATGTCGGTGCTGCCAACACCCCCTCACATATTGACCTTACCCCTGAAGGGGTCGCTAATAACTTCTTAGAGTTGAGGTCTCTCCTTAACCAATACGTGAGCAGGGAAAGAGACAAAGGGGTGAGGATTCGGCTGGATTATGACAAGCCAGAGCCATCGTTATCTCTTGGACCTCCTGTTCTTCCTTTTACAAGCTCACAACCAACCGTGTCCAGGAATGAAGCTGGTCCCAGCCATCTACCTCCAAATCCCAGTCCGTATACATACACAAGGCCAGACCCAACATCCTTTCCTCTATTTTCTTCTCAGCCAGTTGCAACCAGTGCTCCATTGGGGCACGAGCTATCTTTAGATCAGCTGTTACAATCTCCTGTTGTAAGCCTTCTACCCCCAGTAACAACCACATGGAAGCAAGCTTTGTCCGTTCTCCCTTTGGCACAATGTGCCGTCATGAGTGCTCCCTTAGGAGTAAACTGTACAGCTGCACCCGGAAGCCTTCAAGGCTTCAACCTCATGCCACAGATGATGGCTCAAATGATGGCAAGCTTCCCTTGGCAGCACTTCATTAATCAAGTGTTGGCCACCCAAGGGAACACCAACAACAACACAGGTGCAATGATGCAATAGGATCTGGCCAAACCATACAAACCAAGCAACTTGTCATGCTTTTCTCAACAAATTGCTGATTATGACTTCCAAACCAGGATAAATATGCCCTCCCACATACGAACCTACGATGGAACGGAGGATCCGGAAGATCATCTTCAGATCTTCACGGGGGCAGCACGGATAGAGAAATGTTCTAACGCCGAGTGTTGCTTAATGTTCATGCAAACCCTCGTTGGGTCTGCCAGGATCTGGTTCAATGACTTGCCAGCTCGAAGCATTCGAACCTTCGATGATCTAAGCAAGGGTTTCTTGGCTAATTCCTCACAACAAAGGAGATATGTGAAGGATGCCACTATGATCTTCCAGATCAAATCTAAAGATGATGAAAGCCTCAGGGATTTCATCGAGAGGTACAAAAAGGAGGGTTTAACATATGTGGGAGCCGATGAGAAGATGAGGGTTGCAGGCTTCATGAATGCAATCACCTCTAAATACCTTACCAGGGACTTCAACAAGTGCCTACCCAAAACCTTGGAAGAAACCCTCGAAAGGGGTGAGGCTCATATCAGGGGGGAAGAAGCGGTTGATATTAAGGAGCAAAAAAAGAGGGGTCCTAGCTGGAGACACAATAGCCCCAGCCGAAAAAGAGGCAACTACGGTTCTTATGATAGGCGCCCTCGAAGCTCGGACACTCGAAGGTCTGAAGGTCAGAACCCTTCTAGCAGGGACAAGGCCGTAAACTTCACAGCCCTGACCAAGACTCCTCAAGAAATACTTGCTAACGAAGAAGTCAAGCATAGCTTCCGACCAACAAGACCCCTGCCCAAGAGCAAAAGAAATGAAAATTCCACCCAATTTTGTGAATTCCATGAAGAGAAGGGTCATCATACCAATGATTGTTTTCAACTCAAAAAGAGAATCGAAGAAGCAGTCAAGTCTGGAGAACTTGCTCACCTGGTCAAGGGGGTAAAAGATAAGATGGGTGATGGAAAAAACAAAGAAGTGAACATGGTGAATGTCACCGAAGGAACTCCTACCAAGCAGCAACGCCTGGAAGCTTGGGAGCTTCAATGCTTGTGCTTCCCACCCCCACAAAAGGGGCTCCATTCAAACTCTTTGTTAGTCGAAGCCACTGTGGGGACATTGAAAACAAGCAAAGCATACATTGACACAGGTGCAGCAATGGAAATAATGTTCGAAAAATACTTCAACCGACTCAGTGACCAGTAGCGTTCAAGGCTTCAACCTGCTGAGTCATCCATCAAAGGCATAGCTGACATCCCCATCAAGCCTTTGGGGCAACTAACACCTGACGTTTGTTTCAAGGATGGTGAAATGGAAAGAACTAAGCCACTCACCTTCATTGTGATCAATATGCCTTCCTCCTATGACGTTATCATAGGAAGGCCAGGTCAAAGTAAATTTAGCATGGTTGTCTCTGTCGGCCAAGACATTGTCAAGTTCCCCACCAAAAAAGGAATAGCAACCCTTCAACCAACCTACGAAGCCTTCTGGTTGAAGGAGAAAGCTCAGGAAAAAACAAAAGTGAAGAGCAACGTTGGGCCATTAACCCTAAGTATCCTGAACAAAGGATAAGGGTTAACACCAACCTCACTCAAGAAACTCTTTCATACCTCAAGAAATTGCTAGTCCATAACATGGACATCTTTGCATGGTGTCCTGCTGACATGGCCAGCATCCCTAGGGATGTTGCCGAACATGAACTCAAAATTCCACCAAATGTGAAGCCCATTGTCCAACAAAAAAGGAGCCTTGCCCCTGATCGAAGCGAAACTGCATGCAAAGATGTTGAAGGGTTGGTACAACCTAGCATACTCCGAGAGGTTAAGTACCACTCTTGGATAGCCAACCCTATCATGGTTAAGAAGCCCGATGGATCATGGAGAATGTGTATCGATTTTAAAGACCTGAATAAGACTTGTCCAAAGGATTGTTACCCCTGCCTGAAATCGATCTCAAGTTAGACTCGCTTACAGGGTTCCCTTTCAAGTGCTTCCTTGATGCATATAAAGGTTACCACCAAATTCAAATGAAAAAAAGGATGAGGAGAAAACGGCCTTCCATACCGACAAAGGTATTTTTTTTTTGCTATCAAAAGATGCCTTTTGGCCTGAAAAATGCAGGTGCAACTTATCAACGATTGGTTGACAAAGCATTTGTTGAGCAAATCGGAAGGAACATGGAAGCTTATGTGGATGAACTGGTAATTAAAAGCAAAACTGAAGGTCAAATGCTTGACGACATTCAAGAAACGTTCCGGAACCTTAGAAAGATAAACATGAAGCTAAATCTGGTAAAATGCTCATTTGGGTTTGAAGAAGGCAAGTTCCTAGGGCACATAGTTGGCAAACAAAGTAAAAAGGCCAATCCCAACAAGGTTAAGGCCATCCTGGAAACAAGGTCCCCACAAAGTAAAAAAGAGGTTGAAAGCTTGAACGGTAAGTTGGCAGCCTTGAAGCGTTTTACCTCCGAGCTGGCAGAAAGGTCCTTTCCTTTTTTCAAAACCCTTCAAGGGTGCACAAACAAGAGGGACTTCAAGTGGACAGAAGAAGCAGAGGAAGCCTTCAACCAAATGAAGCAACACCTGGCTTCACTACCAAACATTGCAGCACCTGAAATGGGGGAGTTGATCTCTATCTATCTATCAATCGCCGAAGAAGCAATCAGTGCAATCCTGGCCATCGAAAGAAACAAGGCTCAGGTATATGTTTACTTCTTCAGTAAGACATTAAAATTGGGAGAAACCAAGTACCCTCCACTTGAAACACTTGCTTTTGCACTAGTCAAAACAGTCAGAAGGCTTCGGAGATACTTCCAAGCACATCCCATACAAGTGGTCACGGACCAACCAATCAAAAATGTGCTTGAAAAACCCGAAACTTCTGGACGTTTAGCCAAATGGGCTGTGGAACTAGGTGATCATAATATCACCTACGTCCCAAGAAAAGCTGTAAAAGCCCAAATCTTGGCTGACTTCATTTTGGAAGTACCCAAAGAAACAATAACGAAAGTTAATACAGCCTCCACTGAACCCTCCAACCCCCATACCTGGAAGCTTTTTACCGATGGAGCTTCCAGCATTGAAGGGTCAGGAGCAGGGCTAGTTCTAATTGATCCAAATGAATTGTAGTTCACGTATGCTCTTCGCCTTGAATTTCAGACTACAAACAACGAAGCTGAGTATGAAGCATTGATTGCTGGGCTCAAGCTTTCAAGAAAAATGGGTGTCAAAAAGCTTCAAGTCTTCACAGACTCATTGCTTGTTTTAAACCAAGTAAGTGACAACTACATGGCCAAAGAACCAAACTTGAAGAGATACTGTGAAAAAGCCAAAGAACTCATGAATTCAATCGAAGCATGCACAATCAAACAAGTCCCAATATCACAAAACAAAAAGGCTGATGCTTTAAGCAAATTTGCTTCATTGACCTTTGCTCATCTCACAAAAAAGGTACTGGTTGAAGTGTTGAAGCAGTCATCGCTTCAAGAGCTCGAAGTACAAGATGTCATCACCGAAGAAGGCACAAATTGGATGACCCCGTTGATCAAATTCCTCACAAGTGGTGAACTACCAAAGGATCAAGTAGAAGCTGAAAAGGTTCGAATAAAATCAAGACAATATGTGTTGCAAGAAAATATCCTATACAAAAAGGGTATCTTGCACCATTGCTTTGTTGTGTCGGTCCGGAACAAAGTCAATACTTGATCAAGGAAGTTCATGAAGGAATTTGTGGAGCTCATTTTGGCCCAAGGTCAGTAGTTTCAAAATTGATGAACCTTAGATATTTTTGTCCCACCATGCATCGAGATGCAACCGAGCAATTGAAAAAGTGTGAAGTATGTCAAATATATGCTCCAGTGCCAAAAAGCACAAAGCATGATTTGGTTCCCATCTCATCTGCTATGCCATTCAACAAATGGGGAATGGACATCGTTTAACCATTCCCCCCGGCCAAAGGAGGAGTCAAATTCCTCCAAGTAGCGGTTGACTACTTCACCCCGGAAGTGAAGCCACTGGCAAAGATAACAGGAAAGCAAGTAATTGATTTCGTATGGGAAATCATCATTTGCAGATTTGGGCTACCGGGAGTATTAGTCACGGACAATGGTAAGCAGTTTGCTGAGAAGCCTTTCAGCACATGGTGCAAAGAATTCCGAATAACACAAGTCTTCAGCTCAGTAGCCTACCCTCAATCCAATGGCCAGGTTGAAAGAACAAATTGTAGCATTGTTGAGGGCATCAAAATACGACTGGGAAAACATGACACCAATTGGCTTGAAGAACTCCCAAACGTGTTATGGGCAATAAGAACCACCGAAAAAACAAGTCACAAGAAAACACCTTATAGCTTGGTGTTCGGATCCGAAGCTGTAATCCCAGAAGAAATAGGAGTTACAACAAAGAGAACGTTCAACATTGATCTAGAAGCAAACAAGAAAGAGACGATGTTGAACTTGGAACTCCTAGAAGAAGCACGGGATCAAGCAGCCATTCAAGAAGCAAGGTATAAACAAAAGATGGAATCTTACTACAATGCCAAGGTTAAGCATGAACGATTCAAGCCTGTGACCTAGTCCTCAGAAACAATGAGGTAAGCAAAAAGGAGAACCAAGGAAAACTTGATCCCAAATGGGAAGGACCATGTGCCATCCTCGAAGGTCACAAGGGAGGATCCTACAAACTAGCTGATTCAAATGGAAAAAAAGCTTCCCAGGCATTGGAACGGCAAAAACCTTAAAAGGTTCCACGTTTAGAAAAACATGTGTTAGAAAAATTGGCAAAGTGTTGTTTTTGTTCCTTTGTAATTTGCACACTTTGATGAATGAACAACTAGGTTCTTGTTAAAACTTGTCTTTTTATCCTATGATCAGGTTGAGAACCTAGCAAAAAACTCCATGACAAGGGTCATGTAAGGGGATGAGTTCCTAGGCCACATCGCTCAATAGGTTCAAGGGTTGAATGAACCTATATAAGGGGTGAGTTCCTAAATCAATACAACTCCATGAGACTTATAAAATTCTCAAAAATAAACTTGTCTCATAGACGGGTCTGAACAGCCTTCACCAAATGTTCCTTAAGCCTTAGAAAGCTTTCTAAAAAACAAATTATAACCAACAGGCTTACGAACCAAGATCAAACCAAGGAAAATGATAGATAGGATAAGTGCTATGTCTTTTTGTTAAAAATACCATGGCTGAGTGACTGCAGCACTGAACCCTTCAAGGTATAAATAACATAAAGACAACATAAAACCAACAAAGACAATTCCATAAACATAAAGACAATTGAAGGGCAAAACAACAACACAACAATAAAAGGTTGTATGCAACTTGGAACCAAAAATAAACAGCAAAGCACCAAGTCACAAACATCAAGCAACAACCGGAAGCCTCGAAGGCTTCAAGCTACAAGTATCTAACCAAGCTGCCTTACAAAAATATACAGCAACATAAAAAATTACAACACAAGGCAAGTAGGAGAAAGTTAATAGCATAACATAAGAAGCCTTAAAGGCCTCCAAAACCTACATAATGTTCAACAGTCACGATCAACAACCAAACCTTAGCGGTTTGTAAACATGCAAATTGTTCAAACAGCCACTAGGGCTAACAACCATCAATAGAAACCTTAAGGGTTTCTTCAAAACCTAAATTGTTTAAAAAGATATACAAACCATCAAATTGTTTAAAGGTGCTAAGAAAGTTACGAATATATTGTTCAAACATCAGCAAGAGGCTTAGAAGCCCCAGAACCATCACCTTTACCTTTTTTAGCCTTCTTTGCTTTCTTGGCCTTTGAACCACCATCACCTCCAACCGCTGAACCCTTGAGGCTTGCTTCCTTGGAAACATCAGCATCATCTGAAAAAGTTTCTTCACTATCTCCTGAGCGAGAACGTTTCTTGGACAAGGAATCAAGTACTTCAGCACAAACCTTCTCGTTTAGCCCAGTCGGTTTCAACTCCTGTAAGATGGAAAGAGGTTTACCAAAACAAGTTGAAACTTCAGTTACACATGGGTAAGTCAGCCTCTCCATCTGTTGAACAGACTCCTTAAAAACCCCGGAAGCATCAGGACGAAACATAGGAGATTGTTCTAAGGCCTGACCAGACTCATGAAGTTTGAAACCAGCAATAAGGCCCAAATGTTTCCCATAGTTCAGCTGTTTCGTGTAGACCTCCCCAAGGGCAGAGTTGAATTCATTAGAATGAAGGAGATAAGTGACAAACTGTTGAAAGCCTTGCTCAATGAGCCACTGGTTATCACCAGTAGCTTGAACAACTGAAGCCTTCAAACCTTCCTTTTCCTCATCAAAGGCTTTCTTTTGAACATCTAGAGCCTCCCTATCAGCCTTCAGCTTCAACTTATCTGCTTCAAAACTCTTCTTCAAGTCATTCATCTCAACCTCATGCCTCCTGGTCAACTCACCAAACTTCTTCACCCAAGCTTCCTCTTTTTTCGAAAACCCATCAACCTCCTTTTTCATCGCAGCCATGGAAGCGTTCATTTTATCCTTCTTCTTCGTAACCTCTTCATATTCATGCATCCCTTTCCTAAAACGGGTAACACCCTCAGCCAACAGGGCAGAAAGGTTGCAAGAACTCAACATCAACCTTGAAATAAAATGATCACCCTCCATCTCCGATATAGCATCTTGGACACCAGGGGGAGCAAAATGGGCCAACACATCTGCACAAACGGCAGGATCCTTGAAACTGTCCCCAACTTTCACACCCCAGTTGGGAACGTAAACCTCTTCAGCACCAGGCTCTTCCAAGCCTTCAACGATTTTGCCTGATGAACCCTGTATAGTAGGCATAACACCCTTCTTAACCATTTTTTTCTTTTTCCCAGCAACCACCAACTCTTTTTCCTTTTCCTTCCCCACACCACCTTCAGAAACCTGCTCCGCGGATACTTCAATGTCATCACTAATATCAATAGCCTCTGAATAGAGGGTTGATCAGCACTTTTTATGTAACACCTCGTAAAATTACGTCCAATGATACGTTGACACGTGTACTAAACCCTAATAAAGTCAAACGTAGACTATAAAGGACTAATTTTTGTGAAAAATCGAAAACTTTGAATGCGAAAGGACTAAAAGTGTTAACATGCTTAAACTAAGCCTATGAATAACAATACACGGTATTCATAATTATAATTAAGCCACTCGTTGGTCGAGAGAATCCGTTTGCATAATTATTGAAAGTTTGCGCGTCGAAGGGTCAAAAGCGTCAACATGTAAATTCTTACCTCTGAGTGACCTTTTTACAAACCGAGAGCTTCATGATATTGATTATACTCTCGGGAATACCTAATATTGCCTGATGACGGGGGTAGCCTAAGATTGAATAAAATGGCCAATTACGTAAATGCTTAAATGGTTAAATGGTTCAAAGCTTAAAAAGCTGTGAGAAAGGAAAAAGCAACACGGAAACAGTAGCCAGTCACATCTGGCGATCGCTTCACCAACCCACAGCCGCAAAGGCAATGCAGGTCTGCACGATGCACGCCATTATCCGGGGAACAAAAGCCTTCAACCCCCAAAAGGGGAAACCCTCCACTGCAAGCGAGGTTGCTAGTCTAATCCATTCCACTTCGGGAGATGCCTTCCCTTATAAAATGACACTTCATTTACTTCAAGGGACATCTGGACCAGCTCTGATTCCTCAATCTCTGGTCATTCACATCGAATGCTTGTCTCGCACAAGTCATTCCCTTTCACATCCAACACACACATTCCCTTTGCTTCCACTTCCGAATCTGAGCACAACTCAGAGGAGGATCCATAGCAAAGAATAACAATAAACTAGTAAACCTCCTTCCACGTCTCGCAAACGTGGGGGGACCCCACGACCTGCGTTAGGCAAGGTTGAACCCTTCAACCGTTCTGCCTAGCCAGTCCAGCTACCACCGTTGGTCTTGTATTTGTTGTATCAACAAGTTGGCGCCCACCGTGGGGCTACGCCGCTATTTCTTCTCAAAAAGACCTAGTAGTGTAGCTCTATTCGCTTAAAATCACCATGTCTGAAAGTGGATCCCCGGAAGAAGTGAATCAGATTCCAAACACTTCTACTCCGGGTAGTAGCCAAGCTCACGTGGCTATACCAACTTCTTTCTCAACTCCGGGGAGCACACCCGAGTTCCTCAACTTCAACACACCAACCCCGTCCCGACCCGGAGTTCCATCTCCTAATATCGGTGTTTCTGATGCTCCATCATGTGTTGAACTCACCCCTGAAGGGGTTGCTAACAACTTCCTTGTGCTAAGGACTCTTCTCAACCAGCATGTGAGTAAAGAAAGAGAAAAGGGAGTGAGGATTCGTTTAGACTATGACGAACCTGAGCCAACATTATCTCCTGGACCACCTCCTCCTCTTTTTGCAACAAGAAGTGAGGCTGGTCCCAGTAACCTTTCAAACCCTCACCCTTATCTGTCCTCTATGACAAATCCTACGGTGCATCCTATCTTCTCTTCCCAACCAATTACTAGTGGTGCTCCTCTGGGACATGACCTAACTCTTGACCAGCTCCTACAATCCCCGGTGACAAGCTATCCAGCATCTACTACAACTACATGGGAGCAAGCTCTGTCCGTGCTCCCTTTAGCACGAAGTGCTGTTATGAGTGCTCCCCTCGGGATGAACTGCTCCACTGGCCCAGGAAGCCTTCAAGGCTTCAACCCTATGCCTAACATGATGACCCAGATGATGGCCAATTTCCCATGGCAACACTTCATCAATCAAGTGCTTGCCACTCAGGGAAACAACGACAATAGCAGTACTATGGATGCAAGGACTGAAGAGGACTTGGCTAAACCATACAAGCCAAGTAACCTTTCATGCTTTTCAAGACAGATAGCCGATTATGATTTTCAGACAAAGATCAAAATGCCAGCACACATCAGGACATATGATGGGACTGAAGATCCTGAGGACCATCTTCAGATCTTCACCGGTGCAGCTCGGATAGAGAAATGGTCCAACGCTGAGTGTTGTCTAATGTTCATGCAAACTCTTGTTGGATCCGCCAGGATCTGGTTCAACGATTTACCTGCTCAAAGCGTTCGAAGCTTTGACGATCTCAGCAAGGGTTTCCTGGCCAATTTCTCTCAACAAAGACGATACGTCAAAGATGCAACAGTGATCTTTCAGATAAAGCAACGTGATGATGAAAGTCTCCGTGCTTTCATTGAACGATACAAGAAGGAAGGTCTGACTTATGTAGGGGCTGACGAGAAAATGAGGGTGGTTGGTTTCATGAACGCCATCACCTCTAAGTACCTTACAAGGGATTTCAACAAATCCCTACCCAAGACCTTAGAAGAAGCTCTTGAAAGGGCCGAAGCCCACATCCGAGGAGAGGAGGCAGTAGACATTAAGGAACAAAGAAAAAGAGGGTCCGGCTGGAGAAGCAACAGTCCAGCCAGAAAAAGAGGGAACTTCAACCCCTATGACAGGCGGCCAAAGGGTTCAGATCCTCGAAGGTCTGAAGGTCGGAACCTTTCAAGCAGGGAGAAAGGCATAAGCTTCACGCCCCTCACGAAGACCCCTCAAGAAATCCTTGCGACAGAAGAAGTTAAACAAAACTTTCGGCCTCCCAGACCTCTCCCCAAAAGCAGGAAAAATGAGAGCTCCACCCAATACTGCGAGTTTCATGAAGAAAAGGGTCACCACACCAATGATTGCTTCCAACTCAAGAAAAGAATAGAAGAGGCTGTTAAATCCGGAGAACTCGCTCATTTGGTAAAGGGAGTCCGGGACAAAATGGCTGAAGGAAAGGGTAAGGAAGTCAATATGGTAGGTTTCGATGGAAAGGTTCCCCACAAAAGACAAAGGTTGGAAGCTTGGGAGCTTCAATGTGTCTGTTTCCCCCCTACGGAGAATGATCCTCTCTCTAGCCCTCTCGTGGTAGAGGCTACCGTGGGAACGTTGCAAACATGCAAGGCATACATAGACACGGGTGCAGCCACCGAAATCATGTTCGAAAAATTCTTCAACCAATTGAGCAATGAAGAACGTTCAAGGCTTCAACCTTCTGGAACCTCTATAAAAGGTATCGCTGACATACCCCTCAAGCCTTTAGGGCAATTAACACTTAATGTTCGTTTTAGTGAAGGTTCAAAAGAAAGAACCCAACCACTCACCTTTGTGGTTATCAACATCCCCTCAAGCTATGATGTGATCATCGGAAGACCAGGACAGTGTGCATTTTACATGGCCGTGTCTGTTGGCCATGGCACAGTCAAATTCCCCACCGAAAGGGGCATAGCAACCCTTCAACCCTCTCAGGAGGCCTACATGGTTGAGGGTGAAAGTTCAAACAGTGAAGAAGACAGGCAAAGGTTGGTCATAAACCATAAATACCCGGAACAAAGGATAAGGGTCAACCCTGACCTTTCTCAAGAGACTCTTTCATACCTTGAAAAATTGCTAACACACTACAGTGATGTATTCGCTTGGTGTCCTGAAGACATGACCGGGATCCCCCGGGATATTGCCGAGCATGAGTTGAGAATACCACCAGAGGTCAAGCCTGTGGTCCAAAAGAAAAGAAGCTTGGCACCTGAAAGAAGTCTGGCAGCCTGCCAAGAGGTTGAAAAGCTTGTGTCAGCCGGCATCCTCCGAGAAGTCAAGTACCAATCATGGGTTGCAAACCCAGTTATGGTCAAAAAACCAGACAACTCTTGGAGGATGTGCATAGACTTCAAGGATCTTAACAAAGCTTGTCCTAAGGATTGCTATCCACTACCCGAGATTGACCTCAAAGTTGACTCCCTCACCGGGTACTCGTTCAAATGTTTTCTTGATGCATACAAAGGTTATCACCAAATCCTCATGAAGGAAGAAGATGAGGAAAAAACAGCTTTTCACACGGACAAAGGAATCTTTTGCTACCAAAATATGCCCTTCGGCCTCAAAAATGCAGGAGCAACCTATCAACGGCTCGTTGACAAAGCCTTCGAGAACCAAATTGGCAAAAACATGGAGGCATATGTCGATGACTTGGTTATTAAAAGCAAGACGGAATACCAAATGCTCGATGCCATTCAAGAAACTTTCAAGAACCTCAGAAAGGTTAACATGAAGCTTAATCCAGAAAAGTGTTCATTTGGATTCGAGGAAGGAAAATTTTTGGGCCACATTGTGGGAAAACAAAGCATTAAAGCCAACCCTAACAAAGTAAAAGCTGTCCTTGAAACCAAACCACCAAAGACCAAGAAGGAGGTTGAAAGCTTGAATGGGAAGCTTGCAGCCTTGAAGCGTTTTACCTCCAAGTTAGCCGAAAGATCTCTGCCCTTCTACAAAACGCTCAAGAACTGCTCAGATAAAAAGGATTTCAAATGGACTGAAGAAGCTAATGAAGCTTTCAACCAGATGAAGCAACATCTAGCTTCCCTACCAGACATTGCGGCACCAAAAACCGGGGAGTTAATATCGGTGTACCTCTCAATCACGGACGAGGCCATCAGTGCAGTCCTCATCATTGAGCGAGACAAGGCCCAGGTACCCGTTTATTTTTTCAGCAAAACTTTAAAATTAGCTGAAACGAAATACCCTCCCCTTGAAAAACTTGCTTTAGCCTTAGTCCAAACAGCTAGAAGACTTCGAAGGTATTTCCAAGCACACCCCATACAAGTGGTCACCGACCAACCTATTAAGAGTGTGCTTGAAAAACCTGAAAACTCGGGGCGATTAGCCAAATAGGCCATAGAACTGGGTGAACATAACATCACCTATGTCCCAAGGAAAGCTATCAAGGCTCAAGTCTTGGCCGATTTCATCGTGGAAGTCCCAAACCAAACACTTACTGAAGTAAACACTGCCACCACTGAACCTTCCAACCCTGAAGCCTGGAAGCTTTTTACCGACGGGGCTTCAAGCGTTGAAGGGTCAGGGGCTGGATTAATTTTGATTAACCCAAAAGGTTTGGAGTTCACATATGCTCTTCGATTTGATTTTCAGACCACCAATAACGAGGCTGAATACGAAGCACTAATAGCCGGCCTAAGGCTGGCCAAAGAAATGAAGGTCGAAAAGCTTGAAGTGTTCACGGATTCGTTGCTGGTCTCAAGCCAAGTGAATGATAGCTACATAGCTAAAGAGCCCAACATGAAAAAATACAGAGAAAAATCAAAGGAACTAATGAGTACCTTCCAAGCATGCAACATCAAACAGATCCCCAGATCTCAAAACAAAAAGGCCGATGCCCTAAGCAAGCTTGCATCTCTGACCTTTGCCCACCTCACCAAGAAGGTACTGGTAGAAGTGTTGAAGGCCCCATCCATTAATGAATTGGAGGTTCAAGATGTGGTTACCGAAGAAGAACCAAACTGGATGACTCCCATAAGAAAGTTCCTCAAAAATGGTGAATTACCCAATGATCAAGTGGAAGCTAAAAGGGTTGAAATCAAGGCAAGACAATACATACTGCAAGGAGAAACCCTTTACAAAAAGGGTTACCTTGCCCCCTTGCTAAGGTGTGTCGGCCCCGAGCAAAGTAAATATTTGATCAAGGAAATTCATGAAGGAGTGTGTGGAGCTCACTTTGGAGCTAGGTCGGTAGTTGCAAAGCTCATGAACCTCGGATATTTCTGGCCCTCAATGCATCATGACACAACCGAAGAATTGAAGAAATGTGATGCCTGCCAGATCCACGCACCAGTCCCAAAAAGTCCTAAGCACGATTTGGTCCCAATAACCTCGGCTTGGCCATTCCATAAATGGGGAATGGACATTGTTGGTCCATTTCCCCCAAGCAAAGGGGGAGTAAAATTCCTATTGGTGGCGGTAGACTATTTCACCAAGTGGCCAGAGGTCAAACCACTTGCCAAGATCACAGGAAAGCAAGTCATTGACTTTGTCTGGGAAAACATCATCTGCCGTTATGGATTGCCAGGAGTACTTGTCACCGACAACGGAAGGCAATTTGCTGATAAGCCTTTTAGCGTTTGGTGCAAAGAATACAAAATCGATCAGGTTTTCAGCTCAGTGGCTTATCCACAATCAAACGGGCAGGTTGAGAGAATAAATAGAAGCATAGTGGAAGGAATCAAGACAAGATTGGGAAGATACGAAAGCAACTGGCTTGAAGAATTGCCTAGTGTTCTATGGGCAATTAGAACAACGGAAAAAACAAGCCATAAGAAAACACCTTACAGCTTGGTATTTGGATCCGAAGCTGTGATCCCTGCCGAAATAGGAGTTGTAACCCAAAGAATTGTCAACATGGATCCCGAGGGAAACCAAAAAGAGACCATGTTGAATTTACAACTCCTAGAAGAAGCAAGAGATCAAGCCGCAATTCAAGAAGCCAAATACAAGCAACAGATGGAAGCTTACTACAACAAAAAAGTCAAAAACGAACGTTTCAAGCCAGGGGACTTAGTCCTCAGAAACAATGAAGCCAGCAAGAAAGAAAATCAAGGAAAGCTTGGCCCAAAGTGGGAGGGTCCATACACCATCCTTGAAGCACACAAAGGTGGATCCTACAAGCTGGCTGATTCAGAAGGCAAAAGGCTTCCAAGGCATTGGAACGGCAAAACATTGAAAAGGTTCCATGTTTAAACGGAAAGTTTGGTTTGTATCAAAATGTATTTCAAGCAGGATTATGAACACCTTTTGTAAAAAGCAAGTATTGCTTTAATGAATGAAGTTGTTTTTATCAAACTTGTCTTTCTATCCTAAAATCAGGATGAGAACCTAGCAAAAAACTCCATGGCAAGTGCCATGTAAGGGGATGAGCTCCCAGGCCACATCGCTCAATAGGTTCAAGGGTTGAATGAGCCTATATAAGGGGTGAGTTCCTAAATCAATACAACTCCATGAGACTTGTCAAGAAAAAATAATATTGTCTCATAGACGGGTATAAGCAGCCCACACCAAATGTTCACGAAGTTTTAGAAATATAGTCTACAAAAAGGCTAGAAAAAACAAGAAGAAATAATGAAAAGGATAGGTGTTATCTCTTCTTGTTAAAAATGCCAAGGCTAAGTGTCTGCAGCACTGAACCCTTTTAGGTATAAAAACATAAGGGCAACACAAACAAGACAAAGTTACAAAAAGAACAAAACAAGTCCAAAAAAGAACAAAGTTAATTGGACAAAATCACAAAGGTACAAACCAAGCCAGGACGCAAAACCCAAAAGCCTTCAAGGCTTCAAGCCACCCGGGCTATACCTCGAAGCCTTAAAGGCTTCAACCTTTTAAAAGACAGCCAAAAGGCTTCAACAGTTAAACCCCAAATGAACTGCTTTGTCCAAAAAGGCACAAGCATAAAGCCATAACAAAAAGAAAAATAGTTAAAACATCACATAATAAAAAGTCCTAAAAAGACTTCCAAACATACGTTAAGACAAGTCCTAGTCACTTGCAAATCTAATCATTGTCCAACGGCCATACAGGCCTTCAACATAACCAAAAGGAACCTTAGGGGTTCCTACCAAACCTAACATTGTTCAAGTCAACATTACAAACATAAGTTGTTTTCAGTGCTAAGAAAGCTACGAATCAAACATCAACAGATTTGGAAACTCCAGAACCTTCGCCCTTGGCCTTCTTTGTTTTCTTCAACTTTTTAGTCTTCACACCTCCATCACCACCAACCGCCGAAGCCTCCAAGCTTGCATCCTTAGGAACATCCGGCTGACCTGAAAGGGTATCATCGCTATCCCCCGAATAGGACCTCTTCCTTGAAAGAGAGCCCAAAACCTCAGCACAAACCTTCTCATTTAGGCCCTCCGGTTTCAATTCCTGCAATACAGAAAGAGGTTTACCAAAACAAGTGGAAACCTGATGGATGTAGGGATAGGTCAGCTTCTCCATCTGCTCAACGGAGCCTTTAAAAACATCAGAAGCCTCGGGACGAAACAGAGGTGACTTCTCCAAAGGATGACCGGATTCATGAAGTTTATACCCAGCAATGAGGCCTTGGTGTTTCCCCAGGTTAAGAAGCTTAGTGTAAACGTCACCAAGAGCAGAGTTAAACTCTTTGGAGTGCAATAGATAAGTAACCACTTGGTGAAAACCTTGCTCTATGAGCCATTGGTTATCCCCAGTAGCCTGAGCAACTGAAGCTTTCAACCCTTCTTTCTCCTTAATAAAAGCCTGCTGCTGAACAAACAAAGCTTCCCGGTCAGCCCTAAGTTTCAACCTAGATGCCTCAAAGCTCTTTCTCAAATCACTTATCTCAATCTCATGCGTCTTTTTAAGATCACTAACCCTCTTGTCCCACGCCGATTCTTTCTCAGCAAAACTTGCAATCTCCTTCTTCATCACAGCCATGGAGGCTTTCATTTTATCTTTCTTCTTGGAGAACTCTTCATACTCCTGCATCCTCTGACGAAAACGGGCAATGCCCTGAGGAAGCATGGCAGCAAGATTGCAAGTACTTAAAATCATACGGGACAACATCAAATCATCATCCATCCCAGCAATGGTCTTGTGAACTGATGGAGGAGCAATGTGACTCAGAGCATCCTCACAAATAGCAGCATCTTTGAAGCTGTCATCATTCTTCACTGACCAAGCAGGCACATAAATCCCTTCCGGATCCAACCCTTCAACGTCCCTGCTTGAGGACTCCTGGACAGGAGTGGCAACAACCTTCTTGCTTGAAACCTTTTTGCCATGAATAACCAATTCCTTATCCTTCTCAGCACCTGCTTCAACACCTTGATCTTCCGAAACTTCAATATCATCACTCAAGTCCACATTTTCAGTAGAAGTGGATTGAGGACCAGCCTTCAACAACCGATGAGAAGATCGACGGGTTGAAGATTTAGGAGCATTAGACTTCGAAAAACCCTTGGCAGTAATGTAACAACTCTCATAAAAAGTCCTAGTTATTATTTTAATTTGATCAATAGGAAACCCTAATTGAGAAACCCAAGTGATTCTGAACAAACCCTGAAATTTTCATAATTTTCAGAATCAGGATTAGGGCCCCTAAAACTCAAAGGGGGTAAACCCTAGTTGATAATTATCCTTTAAAACTCGTTGTAAAATTCATAAAATTCGAAAGTGTTGATTCAGCATAGCTAGTCCCAGACGTGGCTAGTCTATAACCCTATTTTTCAACCCATACGCATCGTAGGGGTTTGTTGCCTACGATGCGCAGTCAGTTTAAAACGCATACGATGCGTAGGGGATGTTTGGCCTACGATGCGCAGGGCATCTCAAAATTTGGCTATAAATAGCAGACATTGGGACTTGAAATTTGGCATATGGTCGACGAAGGAATTCGTTCCAGAAATCGAATTTACGTTCTATATACTACAATTAACACACACAGTGCACTAATCTACGCCACAATCAGGGTAATAACTCGATCGCTATTACGATTCAACGTCCGATCGATTATAACTATCCAACGATTGTTTAAGTGCCGCTCAAATTGAGATTATACTTTATTAATTCATTGTGATTTCGACTTGAATGTTTGAGTACTGCTCGAATTCGGACTATACTCTGTCATTCGTTGTGAATCCATTGAATTGTTAAGTATTGCACTAATAACTCGTTGTGAAGGTTTAATCTCGTGAATTGTTGTAACTGTTGTATTAGTTACTAACTGATTGTGTGTGCATTGTTAATTAAATTAGGTTAATCAAGGCTAATCAGTAGGCTTATATTCTGCTCGATTAAATCTACAATGTGAGTCATTCTCTTTTTATCAAAATACTTTTCGAAAGCATGTTTTATCAAAATTATAGTTACAGGGATTAAGTCTTTGTTATCTGAAATTACTGCCAGTATGTAGGGGGATGTGCACATAGCTACTAATTATTTATCACTTGGGGTGAAAGGACCCTACAAGTGATATGTCCACAGTCACAGTCCGGTAAAGTGACAACTGGATCAGTTAATTTAAAAGATGAGGCAATTGTAATCGCTCTTAATACTGTACATTATAATAAACAGGATGTTTTACTAAATAGAATGATTCACTCAGTATTTCCCGCTGACAAAACCTTTTTCAAACATGTTTCAGGTGATCTGTTGTGAGCAAAGGAAAAGTGCCGAGTAGCACTACAAGCTTAGAAAGTGGCTCAATGTAAATAAATAAAGAAACATGTTTTAAAGAAATAAAGGATTTCCCAGTGAAATCAAGTGTTTGTAAATTATGGGAATTATCCCTATATTATATATATATAAACGAGCAGTTTTATTAATAATTGATCCTGTTTAAAAAGTCTTCCGCTGTCGCTAAATTAAATACCACGGGATTTCCTGCCTCGCGGCTCTGGACCGGGTCAAACCGGGGCTAAGGGCCGTGACAGGAAAAGGTGGTATCAGAGCCACTGATTTAAGCTTACTATTGATTTTAGCCTATTAGAATAATTAGGAAATTTAATTGCTATTCTGTGAAAATATGTTTTATTAACTGATTAATTGTTGAGTTACAGTATGGGTAAACACAAGATTTCTGCTATCTACCATAAATTAGATACTGCACCCACAAGAAAAGGAACCTCTTCCTCCAAACACCCAGCAGATCTAGATGAAGGGATTTTTGTCCGTAAAGCAAATTATGAAAACCCTCTCACCCAAGATAAAAGAAATTTGATTCTTAAAAAGGGACAAGAGAAAACAAAGAAAACCCAAGCCAAGAAAGTGAGGTTTAATCCAGAAATCCAGGAATTAGGCAATAAGTCACCTTGGGAAGATACCTTAGATGAAAAATGGGCAAACCTTTATATGCTAGCTACCGTAGCAGAGAATGCAAATCTCTAAATTTTAAAAATCTGGTCTAGTAGAAAAATAATATCCAGTAAATAAATAAATAATAGTGTGTTCATTTCCCTGTAATCTTTTGTACAAATCCATATGCAATAAACTTAATGTTTATTTGTTAAACTTTGTTCCAAAGTTTTAACTTAGCATTTTGTGCATTTTGCATATATGCTGTCCAGCATGACTGAGATATCGGAAGCATTTCAGAATCTCAACCTCTACCCGGTACCAATTGAAGTCTCCCATGACTTTACTGGTTATATTGCTGACATAGAGGAACCCGTGGAATTCCAAGCTCCACCGCTGGAAAAAGCAAAACTTAAAAAGAAGAGAAGATATGTAGGATGGAGAAAAGTACGCAGAAGAAAGCCAGCTACTAGGAAACTCCCTAAAATAGAAAACCCTATAGATAAAGGGAAAGGAATTGAAATCGGAGAAAGCTCAAATCCAGCAGAGATAGGGATTAGGACAGATTATAAACAAAAAGGAATAGAAATTGGAGAGAATTCTAGACAAGCTGAGGAAATCACATTCCAAGACGAAATCGACCGTCTACTGGCAAATTGTGATGTTTTTAGTCCTATCCATAATAATCTATATCCTTCCCTAGAAACCCAACTTCCTGTTAATCTGGAACCAGCTATTCCAGATCCACTGATCCACACTCTACCTTTAGGTCAAATGGAAGAATGGTGGACAAATGACTGGCCATTCCAGAATATTGTCAACAGTCCTTATTCTTTCCTTCCACAGTGGGAACCAGATCCTATTCCCAATCCTCCAATGAACTACGAAAACTTAGCCGAACTCCGTCAGTACGGTGAAGAACTGATAAATACAGGAAATAGGATTAGGGATATGGGAGAAAGGATTACCTGGAAGTACGACGAAAGGGAACGTCGTTACTAAACTGCCTGTGACCAAAGAATAGTAGGGTTGGAAGAATATATGTATATTAATAATAATAATTAAATATATAACTCTGTAAAATGGGAAATAAAACAGTGTAAGATAAACGGTGTGTATGGATGCCTATCTAACATATATAAAGTAAAATAGAAGTCGAAATATCGACAATTTTGATATATATCTGTGTTACCAGAATTTTATGTGCTTCTGTGAAATTGTTTTATTCCTCACTCGATACTAATAAATATATTTTAATAATTATCAGATGGAAAATGTTAATAATGAACCAGTTAATGAAGGGAATCAATCTGAACAAAATCAGGAAAACCAGTATATGACTAGACAGGATATAGAAAATATTGTTGCACAAGGGATAGCCAATGCTATTCCAGCATTCGTTGCTGCTGTTAAAAATCCAGTAGAACCGCAACAAATCATTCCTAGTAAACGTACTCAGGAAGATAATTTTAGTCATAGTGTAAATGGAGGCAGCAATCATGATAATGATAATCTACGACAGGCTCCACCTCCTAAGAAAATGAAAGCCGCAACACCTGGTTGCACTTTCAAAGAATTTCTTGCTTGCAAACCTGCTGAATTTGCAGATAATGAAGGAGCAACTGCAGTATTGCGTTGGTTAGAGAAAACCGAAGCAGTAATTGCAATAAGTAAGTGTTCAGAAGAAGATCAGGTGATGTATGCATCAAATTTGTTCAAAGAAGGAGCATTAGAGTGGTGGAATACGGTGCTACAAGCTAAAGGAAGAAGGATGGCTTATGCCATGAACTGGGAAGAATTCAAGAATCTTGTAGAAAGGAAATACTGTCCTGAATATGAAAAGGAACAAATGGCAAATAAGTTCCTAAATCATCGTATGATAGGAGTAGAGTGTCACGGTTATACTTCGACATTCTTTGAATATGCACGAGTGGTACCTACACTGGCTTCGCTAGAACCGGTACTCATTTCTCGATACATATGGGGATTAATTAGTGAAATCCGCAATATTGTTAAAGCTGCGAGACCTCGCACTATTGACGATGCTGTAGAATTAGCTAATACCCTAACTGATGAACTAGTACGAACAAGAGAAGAAGACAGAAAGAAGGAATTGGCGCAAAAGATTACCCAAGGATTTCGTGTGGGTAATAATAATAATCGATTCAAGAAAAGAGGAACCGGGCAATCCTCAGTTCCTCCGTATTGTAGAAATTGCAAAAAGAAGCATTTTGGAAGATGCAAGGGATATTGCAATTTTTACAAAATTCCAGGACATCAAGAGGAGAATTGCAGGAAGAAATCCCTAATCTGCTACAACTGTGGAGAAATAGGTCATTTTCGAACCGAATGTCCTAAGTTGACAAAAACCACTGACAATAAAGGCAAACCAGCTGATGGAACAACAAAGAAGAATGCCCGAGCATTTCAGCTAACTACTCAAGAAGCTGAACTCATTCCTGATGTCATAGCCGGTACGTTCTTGGTCCACGACGTTTATGCAAAAGTATTATTTGACTCTGGTGCAAACCAAAGTTTTATCAATACTTCATTTTGCCAAGCTCTTAATTTACCTTTAACCACCCTTAGGAAAATTTTTACAGTCGAAACGGCAGACGGAAATTCTGTTAACATAGATAAGGTTTTGCAAGAAGGTAAGATAGAATTGTTAGGTCATAAGTTTTCTGCAAACCTGTTACCTATGAATTTAGCCGGATTCGATGTCGTGTTAGGAATGGATTGGTTAATAGCCAACCATGATCGAATCCTTTGTGACAAGAATGCCGTAGAAATCCGTACTCCCACAGGAGAGGTAATTGTAATTACCGGAGATAAACCACGAAAACCACTAAAGTTCATATCAGTAATGAAAGTTGCTAGTTATGAACGAAAGCAAGGAATGGTGTATATGATTTCAGTAATCATTAACACTAAAAGTAAGGAACTTTCAGACATCCCTATAGTTTCAGAATACCCAGACATCTTTCCAGAAGAGTTACCTGGGTTACCACCAGATAGGGAAGTAGAGTTTAGAATTCATTTAATTCCAGGTACTACACCCATAGCTAAGGCACCTTATCGATTAGCACCTACCGAAATGCTAGAATTGAAAAAGCAGTTAGATGAATTATTAAGCAAAGGATTTATACAACCTAGTTCCTCCCCTTGGGGAGCACCAGTGTTGTTTGTGAAAAAGAAAGATGGATCTATGAGAATGTGTATCGATTATAGGGAACTAAATAAAGTTACAATTAAGAATCGATACCCATTACCTAGGATTGATGATCTTTTTGATCAACTTCAAGGTGCTAGGTATTTTTCTAAGATAGATTTAAGATCCGGATATCACCAGTTAAAAGTAGAAGAAGAAGACATACCTAAAACTGCTTTCAGAACTAGGTATGGCCATTATGAGTTTACAGTCATGCCCTTTGGATTAACAAATGCCCCAGCAGCATTTATGGACATGATGAATCGGATCTGTAAACCATATTTGGATAAATTTGTTATCGTATTCATCGACGATATCCTAATTTACTCCAAAAGTCAAGAAGAACATTGCCAACATTTGCATGCACTCTTAACTTTGTTAAGAAAGGAAAAACTTTATGCAAAATTCTCAAAGTGTGAATTTTGGTTAAAGGAAGTGCAATTTTTAGGTCATATGGTGAATCATGAAGGAATTCATGTAGATCCTGCTAAAATAGAAGCAATTACCAAATGGAAGGTCCCACAAACAGCTATGGAAATTAGAAGTTTTCTAGGCTTAGCTGGATATTACAGAAGATTTATTAAGGATTTTTCTAAGATAGCTGTACCTTTGACTAAGTTAACCTGTAAAGCCACTAAGTTTGAATGGGGACATAGGCAAGAAGAAGCTTTTAAGATTTTGAAGCAACGATTGACGAATGCTCCAATTTTAGCATTGCTCGAAGGAATAGAAGATTTTGAAGTATATTGTGATGCTTCAAAATTAGGATACGGATGTGTATTGATGCAACGCAAGAAGGTAATTGCGTATGCTTCCCGGCAGTTGAAAAAGCATGAGGAAAATTATACAACTCATGACTTAGAATTAGGAGCCATAATTTTTGCCTTGAAAATTTGGAGACATTATCTGTATGGAGGTAAGTTTACTGTCTATACAGATCATAAAAGTTTGAGGTATATATTTGGACAGAAAGAATTAAATATGAGGCAAAGAAGATGGATGGAAATTCTAAGTGATTACGACTGTGATATTCAATATCACGAAGGGAAGGCAAACGTAGTTGCAGATGCCTTAAGTCGTAAGTATCATGAAAAACAAAAGCGAGTCCGTGCTCTTAGATTAAATCTACAAGTAGATTTAATAGAACAATTAAAGAACATTCAAGAAACAGCAATCAAGGACGATGCTGAAAGAATGAAAGGTTATATAAAAGAACTAGAGCAAGGAAATGATGGAATTTGGAGATTCCACAAGAAAAGAATTTGGGTACCTAAACAAGGAGAGTTAAGAAATAAGATTTTAGAAGAAGCTCATAAATCTAGGTATACTATGCATCCTGGAAACAATAAGATGTACCAAGATTTAAGAAAGAATTTCTGGTGGATAGGAATGAAGAAAGATATCGCAAAATATGTATCTAAATGTCTTACTTGTTCACAAGTTAAGGCAGAACACCAGAAACCCTCAGGATTACTACAACAATTGGAAATGCCTGTATGGAAATGGGAACTCATAACAATGGATTTTGTTACTAAGTTACCCAAAACAAGAAAAGGTAATGATGCGATTTGGGTAATTGTGGATCGATTAACCAAATCAGCTCATTTTCTACCAATGAAGGAAACCTTTAGTATGGAAAGGTTAGCCAAGTTGTACGTAGACGAAGTAGTATCTTTACATGGAGTCCCACTCTCCATTGTTTCAGATAGAGATAGTCGTTTCACTTCTCATTTCTGGAAAAGTTTCCAGCAAGCAATGGGAACTCGACTAAATTTAAGCACTGCATATCATCCTCAAACAGACGGACAAAGTGAAAGGACAATACAAACACTGGAAGACATGCTCCGAGCATGTGTAATTGATTTTGGTGGATGCTGGGATGATCATTTACCATTAATTGAATTCTCCTATAACAATAGTTATCATTCAAGTATTGAAACTGCTCCATTTGAGGCACTTTATGGAAGAAAGTGTAGAACTCCAGTATGTTGGGCAGAAATAGGAGAAAGTCAATTGTCAGGGCCTGAAATAGTGCAAGAGACAACCGACAAGATTACTCAAATCAAGGAAAGGTTGAAGACAGCTCGAGATCGCCAGAAGAGTTATGCAGATAATCGCCGCAAGCCGATAGAATTTCAGGTTGGAGATAAAGTACTCTTGAAAGTTTCTCCTTGGAAAGGAGTTGTTCGATTCGGTAAGAAAGGAAAGCTAAGTCCAAGGTACGTAGGACCATTTTCAGTGATCCAACGTATAGGATTAGTTGCTTATCGTTTACAACTACCAGAAGAATTTGCTGGAGTACATGATGTATTTCATGTATCCAATCTCAAGAAATGTTTATCAGATGAATCTTTGGTAGTACCTCTTCAAGAAATAGAGGTAAACGAAAAGCTGAAATTTGTGGAGAAACCTCTTCAAATCGAGGATCGAAAGATCAAGTTTCTCAAACACAAAAGACTAGTTTTAGTCAAAGTTAGATGGGATTCAAAAAGAGGAGCTGAATACACTTGGGAGCTGGAATCAGAAATGAAGAAAAAGTATCCTCATTTATTCCAGTAAATCTCGAGGACGAGATTTTATTAAGGTGGGAAGAATGTAACAACTCTCATAAAAAGTCCTAGTTATTATTTTAATTTGATCAATAGGAAACCCTAATTGAGAAACCCAAGTGATTCTGAACAAACCCTGAAATTTTCATAATTTTCAGAATCAGGATTAGGGCCCCTAAAACTCAAAGGGGGTAAACCCTAGTTGATAATTATCCTTTAAAACTCGTTGTAAAATTCATAAAATTCGAAAGTGTTGATTCGGCATAGCTAGTCCCAGACGTGGCTAGTCTATAACCCTATTTTTCAACCCATACGCATCGTAGGGGTTTGTTGCCTACGATGCGCAGCCAGTTTAAAACGCATACGATGCGTAGGGGATGTTTGGCCTACGATGCGCAGGGCATCTCAAAATTTGGCTATAAATAGCAGACATTGGGACTTGAAATTTGGCATATGATCGACGAAGGAATTCGTTCCAGAAATCGAATTTACGTTCTATATACTACAATTAACACACACAGTGCACTAATCTACGCCACAATCAGGGTAATAACTCGATCGCTATTACGATTCAACGTCCGATCGATTATAACTATCCAACGATTGTTTAAGTGCCGCTCAAATTGAGATTATACTTTATTAATTCATTGTGATTTCGACTTGAATGTTTGAGTACTGCTCGAATTCGGACTATACTCTGTCATTCGTTGTGAATCCATTGAATTGTTAAGTATTGCACTAATAACTCGTTGTGAAGGTTTAATCTCGTGAATTGTTGTAACAGTTGTATTAGTTACTAACTGATTGTGTGTGCATTGTTAATTAAATTAGGTTAATCAAGGCTAATCAGTAGGCTTATATTCTGCTCGATTAAATCTACAATGTGAGTCATTCTCTTTTTATCAAAATACTTTTCGAAAGCATGTTTTATCAAAATTATAGTTACAGGGATTAAGTCTTTGTTATCTGAAATTACTGCCAGTATGTGGGGGGATGTGCACATAGCTACTAATTATTTATCACTTGGGGTGAAAGGACCCTACAAGTGATATGTCCACAGTCACAGTCCGGTAAAGTGACAACTGGATCAGTTAATTTAAAAGATGAGGCAATTGTAATCGCTCTTAATACTGTACATTATAATAAACAGGATGTTTTACTAAATAGAATGATTCACTCAGTATTTCCCGCTGACAAAACCTTTTTCAAACATGTTTCAGGTGATCTGTTGTGAGCAAAGGAAAAGTGCCGAGTAGCACTACAAGCTTAGAAAGTGGCTCAATGTAAATAAATAAAGAAACATGTTTTAAAGAAATAAAGGATTTCCCAGTGAAATCAAGTGTTTGTAAATTATGGGAATTATCCCTATATTATATATATATAAACGAGCAGTTTTATTAATAATTGATCCTGTTTAAAAAGTCTTCCGCTGTCGCTAAATTAAATACCACGGGATTTCCTGCCTCGCGGCTCTGGACCGGGTCAAACCGGGGCTAAGGGCCGTGACAAGTAGCAGCACTAACATAGCCTGAGCCCTCAAACCTTTGATCAGCAGTCCTAACCACAACATTCTCACCAGGAACAGACGGAGCATCCTCAAAAACAACATCGGAAGTATCGTCGCTCTTAATAAAATCCAAAGCAGACATGACTACAAAAAACAACCACGCATAAGTCATAGATTAAGAAAAACATAAAAAGGACAAAAAAGGAAAATGCATACCCATGCCACTCCTCATAAGAACCGGATCCCGATCAACATTCCCCCAAATTTTACTAACCCCTAACAGAACTAGCAAGTGCTCAGGAAAGGGACGAACCCTAGAAGGGCACCCCCGGATGGCATTAAGGAAAACATCATTCAAATCAGACTCGGAAGGTTCCGGATCATTGAGGACGGCATCCGGTTTCCTCCACACCATTTTAAATGGGAGAATAGCATCGGAAACCCAGAAAAAGCGGTCCTTCCAAGCCCCAAGGGTAGTAACCATCGACGAAATAAGGCAGGTATCAACCTTGGATATTTCGAAAGTAAACCAATCGCCATTCTTAGCCAAGCGAAAAAACCGGCGAAATAGTAAAAGAGAAGGATCATACCCAAGAGCACGACATAAAACCTCAAAATGCAAAACCCTAGCCATCCCCTTTGGATGAACTTGCCCAAAAGAAACCCTATAATACTCCAACAAGTTCAAAACAAAAAACAAAAAGGGATATCGAAGGTTTGAGAACTCAAAATGACTACAATAAAGGGCAATCGAACCAGAAGGCGGTTTATCAACGGGAACATCACAAGCAGGGGCAGTGGGGTTAAACTCCCTATCAATACCATATTCCATACAAAATAAATCTATCTCCTCTTGTGTTAACCGGGAAAAAGATTTTGCTAAGTCCTTACGAGCACCCATTTTTTGAAAATGGAAAATGCAGAATGAAAGATGAAAAGGAAACCGGAACTAACCTTAGAGAAGGAGAGAAAATGGCTGGAAACTTGGAATAAATTATGAAACATATGGATAAGTTTGGAAATATAAAATAAATATAAGTCTACAATAGGGGTAATAATGTCTAAACAGTAACCCACTGTGAAAACCGCCACCCTATCAACTGCCATACATCAATCAAATCAATTGTCAGTTATTTGAAATTCAAATCCAAAACATTAACTGCCGTTAACCTTTCAAGCCTTCAAGCATGGAACCATTGAAACTTTTAGGCAATAAAACACGCGTACAAAGTCAGAAGTCTTTGAGCTCATCTCCCAAAAACCTCTGACTTGGGGGGCTGATGACGGGGGTAGCCTAAGATTGAATAAAATGGCCAATTACGTAAATGCTTAAATGGTTAAATGGTTCAAAGCTTAAAAAGCTGTGAGAAAGGAAAAAGCAACACGGAAACAGTAGCCAGTCACATCTGGCGATCGCTTCACCAACCCACAGCCGCAAAGGCAATGCAGGTCTGCACGATGCACGCCATTATCCGGGGAACAAAAGCCTTCAACCCCCAAAAGGGGAAACCCTCCACTGCAAGCGAGGTTGCTAGTCTAATCCATTCCACTTCGGGAGATGCCTTCCCTTATAAAATGACACTTCATTTACTTCAAGGGACATCTGGACCAGCTCTGATTCCTCAATCTCTGGTCATTCACATCGAATGCTTGTCTCGCACAAGTCATTCCCTTTCACATCCAACACACACATTCCCTTTGCTTCCACTTCCGAATCTGAGCACAACTCAGAGGAGGATCCATAGCAAAGAATAACAATAAACTAGTAAACCTCCTTCCACGTCTCGCAAACGTGGGCGGACCCCCACGACCTGCGTTAGGCAAGGTTGAACCCTTCAACCGTTCTGCCTAGCCAGTCCAGCTACCACCGTTGGTCTTGTATTTGTTGTATCAACATTGCCATTTAAGGCTTTTATGCCAATACGTGATGTTACGCGCAACTTTGCAAGTTAAAGGGGTTAAAAGCGTCAATATGTTTAATTATACCTCTGAATGACCTTTTAACGAACCCGACGTATTATAAAGTGCAATCATACTTTTGAGAATGCTTAATATGGATTGCACAGGGCTTTGATGCTATTAAACGATGATACGCGCAAGTTTTCGCGTTAGAGGGACCAAAAGCGTCAACGTCTATAACTACACCTTAGAATGATCATTTAAGCAAACTGGAGCACCATAATATTCGGTCATACCTTTGGGAAGTTTCTAATACTGGCCATGTAAGACCTTTATGCCGTTTCGCGATAATGCGCGCAAGTTCGCAATTAAGGGGTTAAAAGTGTCAACGCGCGAAACTACACTTTAGGGTGACCTTTTAAAGGCACCGAAGACTCCGTTAAGCTCAGTCATACCCCAGATGTGCCTAATATGAGCTGTTTAAGGCTTAGATGCCATAGAACGATGATACGCATAAATTTGTACTCCAAAAGGACTAAAAGCGACAACTAGCGAAACTACGCATTTGAGAGGCCTTTCGAACGAACCGGGAACTTCGTGACGTTCGGTCGTCCTCCCGGGTATACTGGATTTGGGCCACTAACACTTTTGTAACTTATATTAGCATAACATATTAAATATACCATGTCTTGTGCCAAAAAAATGCAAACTTTAAAAGTATAAAAGCGCATAAAAGGTGGCAGGGGCTAAAGCAGCACATCTGCCAAACTTGGGGTGGCTGGGCTGGGCAAGTAGCAGGCCGTGAAGCCCACTGGACCTGCTATCATGGGCTGCCAACCCCTAAACAGCAGCAAAACAGCTTTTATTTTGATGGTTTTGTTAATTCTTGATGCCCACACTACGCACAAACCATTTTTAGCAAACTATGGATTGTTATACTGATTTATTAGCTGGTTTTACACTTGTTTTAATCCTAGAACTCCCTAAGACACTTGTTGATCATCCAAGCATCCTCTAAACTCTATAAAAGGGGGTGTTGATTTCATTTCAAAATCACACTTCCTTCTCATTCTTGCTATCTCTCTCAATTTGGAGGATCCTGAATATTTTGGAACCTTCTCTAAGTTATTTTCAGTCCTAAGGACCATATGTAAGTGTCCTTTCATGACTAGTTTATTTTGTTTGGCTCCGTTAGACTATTTTTAACGCAGACTATTATAGGCCAAAAGTGGACCAGTTCGGATTATTATCGGCAAATAACTGAGTTGGGATTATTATCGACCAAATTGAGAAAAATGAGATTATTCAAATCCAATTTGCATGAGATTTAGTAATGTAAAAATGTGATTGGGTTTAGTTGTGTGCCCCGGGTTTATTCTATTTGTATGGGGCCAATCGACCACGTATGTTGATTGTACCTGGGTTTTGGACTTAACTTCAGGATATCTGAAGCAAGTAATTAAATCCTTTGTTCCTTCTAAATTTATAAAATTTATGGAGTTCCGTCTCTCCTTTACCCAAAAATGAAAAAAATGATTAAGTTAATTGAACAACGCCAAACACATTAAGTTTTACTTTTCACCATTAACAAAAATCGTTAGGTTTGACATTTCACTATGAGTCATAGTCTATGACAGAAGTCATAATCAAAAGCACTCATTCATAATATAGATTAGGATCAAATACAAACTCTCTTAATTGTAAGAAAGGTACAAAGGCTTCTAAAAAAACTCACTACACAAAAAAAAAAACCTACTACAAAAAAAAAACCCTAAGCACCCACCACCACCCAAAAACCTAACCCCCCAATCACCCACCCCCAAAAAATAAATAAATAAATAATATATTTTTTTTTTGGCCGAGGGGGGTTGGCTGGGGGTTTAGGTTTTTGGGTGGTGGTGGGTGTTTAAGTTTTTGGGGGTTAGGTTTTTTGGGGGTGGGGAGTTAAGTTTTTTTTGTTTGGGGGGGGGGGGGGGAGGGGGGTGGTTTAGGTTTTTGGGTGGTGGTGGGGTGGGTGTTTAGTTTTTGGATGGTGATGTAGTGAATTTAGGTTTATTGGACATTTGTCACTCTATAAATCCTTTTTACATTTGTTACAATTAGGAGTTTTTGTAGAATAAGTTAACCTTGAGACAAAATCTAAACTTGATAAAATGAAATCCGATAAAAACAAACGGCAGGTATTAAAATACTTTGTTTGTTAGTTCATCTCTTGATTTCTATTTCATGGAAATTATTTCTTGATTATAGTTTACAGGATGAAATAGGAGTGTAGTTTAAGCTCCAAGTATAAATGTTCCATGTATAGTCCAAACATATTAAAATCAACATTTATAAACTCTGCAATTGTCCAGTTATTTCAAAATCAGTTTATGTGGCGTAAGGAATGACATATTTGAGTGAATAAAGGGTGAATTGTTTATTCAAAATATTATCATACAATAAAATTTCCGTATAGTAACAAAATAAATACCTTATATGTAACTTTGATCTACAACAATATAGATCAGAAGACAGCAGATAGAAAATGACAATGCTTTTGGTGTTTATATAGTAAGGGGCCGTTTGACAACTTCTGAATGGTTAAGTGCTGAATCAGTAAGAGTTCTGAACCATTAAGTGTTAAACCACTAAGAAGTCTGAACCATTAACAGCCAAATAATGCTTAACCGTTCAGAGGCAAATGTCTGACCAATTCAGATTAGAGATCTTAACCATGCAGACTCAGTATAATACTTAACAATTCAGAGGCAAATGTCTGAACCATTCAGACATCTGCTCGCGAAACAAACAGTATGAACCATTAAGTGTTGGACCAGTAAAAATGTTTGAACCATTAAGAGCTTCATTAAGAGGTAAACAAACAACCCCTAACATTTCATCTACAACAATATTTACTTATATAGCTATAAAATACATAAGAAAATTTAACCCAACCACTGTATCATTATAAATATCTTGAAACATATACACATAGCATTTTTTTAAATAAAACAAACATACAAAAATGGAGTAGATACATAAAACTAAAAACTTGATAAAAGAAAAAGTTCGTCTTGAAACATATACACCTAACATTTTTTTTAAATAAACCAAACATATAAAAATGGAGCAGATACATAAAAATACAAAGTTTATAAAAGAAAAAGTACAAACATACAAAAATGGAGTAGATACATAAAAATACAAACTTGATAAAATAAAAAGTTCGTGTTATATAAGAAAAAGTGGTTAGTGTATGTATTTTAAGATATTTTATAATATATAATACATAGATTACACGTAATATTTTCTTCTTTTTTTAATAAGCATTGGAAGTTAGTAGGTATGATTTCCAGGTAAGTGGTAAGAAAGGGAAGAGCAATGATGTTTGGATCTAAATTCATCACCCCATTTAACATTTTAACCTCAACATAGCGTAGAGACTCACAAACCGAAGGCAACCTTTGATTATTTTGGGGTTAGTTTTTTTTATTTAAATTACGGTGGTGGTTTTGTTGATTTTTAAATCCGTATGATGCTTGAAATTTTGTTATTATTTAGATGGTAAAATGTTTGAAATCGACAAAACTGACGCCGATCGGGTTTGATGTTCATTACCACATGTTGACTTTTCTAAGAAAGTCAACTAGTGGTTTTAAATCTGATCAAACCCTTAATTGAATCAGATACATATATCATCATTCATCAGGTCCCAAAACCAACTTATAAAGTTAATTGTAAAAGTATCCAAGTACTCAAATTTCATGGCTTTTAAGAGACATGTGAGGTGTTTGTTTCAACAAAACCAACTTGTAAAGTTAATTGTAAAAGTATCTAACTACTCAAAGTGTAATCATTTTGTTATATATAACTAAATTAGCTTTCTTTTTTTTTTAAGGCGGCATTTCATTGAACGACTAGCAAGAAATTAGAAGACCTAAAAACAACAACCAACAAGAAAGAAACAAAACTACATTACAAGAAATCAAAATTGCCCCAATTACCTTCATCTAAGCCTTCAATCTTTGTCGTACATTCATTATATTTCAAAACAGGAATATCAACAATAATATAATATATAATATAATAACAATAATATTCAAACTGTAGCAATTACATGCTAAATCCATCAGTTTAGATGATTCTCATTTTTGCCGTACATTCATTATATTTCAATTGTCTCTTGACGATGATGACGGGAGTAGCTCAAGCCTCAATAAAATGACTAAGAATACATAATAGCTTGAAGGGTTAAAAGGTTAAAGGGTTTAAAACCCGGGAACTAAGGTGAACAGCAAAAAGAACGTGAACAGTAATCATTCACTTCACTGATTGCTTAAACAACTCTCCCACAGCCACAAAAGCAAAGCATGTGCACAGGGAGTCCTCTTTTATCTGCAGGTCCAAACGCTTCAACCCCTAAAAGGGTAAGTCCCCCACTGCAAGCCGGATTCACTAGTCAAAGGTTTCTCCTTTGAGAAACCTCGGAGAAACCTCTTTCCCTATATATGACACTTCATTGAATACATTTCAAACATTCTGGATCAGCTCAGATCTCCTTGGATCTCTGATCTTCCTTCTTGTCTCTTGAGAACTTGTTTTACACAAGTCTCTCTTCTTCATTCCAACACACACAATTTACTTGCTCTTGCATCCAATGCTGAACATCCTTCAGCCGAGGATCCTAAGTAAATAGCAAACATAACTAGTGAACCTCTCTCCACGTCTTGCAAACGTGGGGGGACCCCGCGACCTGCATTAGGCAAACTTCAACCCTTGAAGCCTTTTGCCTAACCAGTCCGATCGCTACCTCAGGTCTCATTCTCGTTGTAACAACAAGTTGGCGCCCACCGTGGGGCTACGCCAGTCATTTCTCTTAGAAGAAGACCAGTAGTGTAGCTCCATTCTTCCAGAAATCGTCATGTCTGAAGGAGAATCTCCGGGAGAGGTAAACCAAGTCCCACGTACCTCTACCCCTAAAACTAGCCAAACTCCGGTGGCTATACCGACTTCCTTCTCAACATCGGGAAGCACTCCAACTGGAGCAACGTACCCCGAGTTTCTCACCTTCCAAACACCAACCCCGTCTCATTCAGGAGTTCCATCCCCTAATGTCGGTGCTGCCAACACCCCCTCACATATTGACCTTACCCCTGAAGGGGTCGCTAATAACTTCTTTAGGTTGAGGTCTCTCCTTAACCAATACGTGAGCAGGGAAAGAGACAAAGGGGTGAGGATTCGGCTGGATTATGACGAGCCAGAGCCATCGTTATCTCTTGGACCTCCTGTTCTTCCTTTTACAAGCTCACAACCAACCGTGTCCAGGAATGAAGCTGGTCCCAGCCATCTACCTCCAAATCCCAGTCCGTATACATACACAAGGCCAGACCCAACATCCTTTCCTCTATTTTCTTCTCAGCCAGTTGCAACCAGTGCTCCATTGGGGCACGAGCTATCTTTAGATCAGCTGTTACAATCTCCTGTTGTAAGCCTTCCACCCCCAGTAACAACCACATGGAAGCAAGCTTTGTCCGTTCTCCCTTTGGCACAAAGTGCCGTCATGAGTGCTCCCTTAGGAGTAAACTGTACAGCTGCACCCGGAAGCCTTCAAGGCTTCAACCTCATGCCACAGATGATGGCTCAAATGATGGCAAGCTTCCCTTGGCAGCACTTCATTAATCAAGTGTTGGCCACCCAAGGGAACACCAACAACAACACATGTGCAATGATGCAATAGGATCTGGCCAAACCATACAAACCAAGCAACTTGTCATGCTTTTCTCAACAAATTGCTGATTATGACTTCCAAACCAGGATAAATATGCCCTCCCACATACGAACCTACGATGGAACGGAGGATCCGGAAGATCATCTTCAGATCTTCACGGGGGCAGCACGGATAGAGAAATGTTCTAACGCCGAGTGTTGCTTAATGTTCATGCAAACCCTCGTTGGGTCTGCCAGGATCTGGTTCAATGACTTGCCAGCTCGAAGCATTCGAACCTTCGATGATCTAAGCAAGGGTTTCTTAGCTAATTCCTCACAACAAAGGAGATATGTGAAGGATGCCACTATGATCTTCCAGATCAAATCTAAAGATGATGAAAGCCTCAGGG